>CM039130.1:18191109-18434241 GCA_022036555.1 Microstegium vimineum | reverse complement strand
TTTGTTGCATTCATGCTGAACCTTGTGGTTTTTGGTTGAGTGTAGGATAGATTGGGTGAGCTCAAATTCAAATCTCATTTGAATTTGGCCTTGTTTGCAAAAACCAGAAAAAGAAAAGGAGTTTCCTTGCTCTCTCTCTCCCTTCCTCTCATCTGGCCTAGCACCTGAGCCAGCCCACTCCTTTTCCCTCTTCACCCGCACCCTTTCCCCTCAGCCCAACCGAGCCGGCCATGGCTAAGGCCCATGCAGGGCATCCCCTCTTCCTCTCTCTGCGCAGCTGGCCCGGCCTATCGGCGCCGAGCCAAGCTCTCTCACTCCAGCTCCCACCCTCTGTCTCACTGGTCCATGGGGCCGCGATGTCAGCAACAGCGGGCCACACACTCCCGCACCCTCTCTCTCCCTCTCACTGCAACTCCAGCCCCACTTGTCACCCTCGCTCCTCCCTTCTTCCTCGACGCAGCGGGGATGCCGCGCCGGCATTACTGCCCGGCTCCCCATCACTCCAGAGCTTCAAAGCTCTTGACACCGGGCCATCAAGAACCTTGACAACCCGCCTTGACACCGCGGTAATGGCTCCCACGCCTACCGCCCTCACTCGCCCTATAAAAGCCGCCGCAAGGTCTCTTTGCTCCCCTGCTCTCACTCTGTCCGCGCACTGCACACCTCTGCCACGCCCACATTGACATCGTCCCGGAGCTCCAACGCCGCCGCCGAGCACCCTCGGAGCTCTGCCTCGACGTCCCGACATCGTAACACTGCTCACCATGTTTGGTCACCTCGTCGTTTGCCGTGCTGCCGCTCACCGTGCGCGCTCTGTCCTTGCAGATCGCCGCCGCACGTCGTCGGACTGCTCCGAGCCCGTCTAGTCCTCGAAACCACCTCGATCTCTCTCCCCGTCCCTTTATTTTGTTCAATTACACACCATATGCACCAAATCGACGCACACCGTGGCCGTCAGCCATGGCGCCACCACGGCCACCTCGCTCTGGTGGGATTTTTTCTCAACCAAGCACCTCAATACACTCGCACGATCACACCGCACCTCACCATGCCCTTAATTCTGTTTTTAGCACCCTAAATCGCCACGTCCCCACCACATAGCACCCCGGCCATGGCGCCGCCGCAGATGCACTGTCTCGGCGACATAGAACCTCACCCGAGCACATTCACGCACTCGCACGAGCATGCTGAACACTCCAGTGGTCTCGGTTGTCGCGGAGGTGGTCGAAAACGTCATTCCGACGTTCTCCGGCGAGCTCCTACCACCGGCATTCATGGCGCCGCCGTGCGCCGAGGGGGGGAAAACCTTCCCCTCCTCTCGCAGTCGTCCGATCTATTCTGTGTGGCTCTGATTAGAGCATACCGGTTCGATTAGAACCCGGTCCACCGTGAACTCATGGACCCGTTGGCCCCATGTTGCGTCAGCAGGCGCACGCACTGTGCTGTGCACCGCACCACCCGCACGTCGCCATGTGGCGCTTATGCCAGCGGCGACTCGGTCAACGCCGACCAACCCTGTCCCTTTTTGCACTCAGGCCCCTCTGTTTTTCAGTAATCAACCCGCACTCCATTGCAGTTCTGTTTCATTTAAATATAGTCTTGTTTTCTTATATTTTAGACCCTGACTTTTTTCAAAATAGAACCCGCACTCTGTAGCTTGGTTTAAAATCAGAAATTAATTGTTTTAATTCAAAAATACTTTGGTTTATTTACAGAAATGCCATTGAACCTTTAAACATGCATATCTTGCTCATTTTAAATCCGATTTGAGTGAATTTCACGTCTATGTGATCGTAGCAACATGTAGAGTATTTCTAAAAGCTTTTTACCTTCTGTTTATACTGTTTGGCGTACTATTCTAATTAAACTCTATTTGTTTGCATGTATTGGATGGTTTGGACTACTTGTATGGTGATTGCTTGATGTTTAAAAGAGGTTGAGCAAGTTGAGTTTGAGGAACCATTCTTTGACCAGCAGGAACAGCAGGAGAACTTTGAGGAAGGCAAGTGTAACTAAGGCCCCTTGCACCTATGTAACCTTAATGCACCTTTTATTTATGCATGAGTCCATTCAAATTGATGAACCATAGGCTTTCATATACTAGAACTTTGATCCTTATACCTTGTATACCTATGGGAGTAGTTGCATTATGGCTAGTTGTGCTATGCTTACCAATGACAAATGCTTAACTTGACTAATGGACTTATGGAACAAATGTAAAATGAAGCTTTTTAGCAACATGTTAAAGGGGGCTAAAGCACGGGTTTTGTTGCTTTAGTACCTCTCCATAGGAACTCCCCTGAAGCGGCCACCCAGGAAGGCCGTGCAACCCTAGGTGTCATATGGCTCTGACTTTAACTAATTAACTAGTATGTATCTAGCTTGTTAGTGGTTACCATTTTGTTGGCGCAAGAGGGGGTGACTTGGGATGTTTGATGGTTCTCCTGTCTTGTAGGCATGCATAGTGCTGCGACCACATGAGCCACTCAAAGGAGAACACCCACGCATACATGCCGTTGAAACCTCGCAGCCACTAACTTGTTAGGGTATCTAGTGAAAGGTTATGTAGTGAAACCCTGCCACACCTCCTAGGTAGAGGTATTTGGGTCTAGCTAACCCCGACAAATGGGAATCATGGCTTGGGGTTAAAGTTGTACAACCTCTAAAAAGTGTAAACCTATCATGATAGTCGTGCTCACGGTTACGAGCAGCCTGGATCCTTCTTGATAGCTGATACTTGGGTTTTATGGTTGGATGGGAATGATGTTAATTTTGCTTAAATGACTTAATCACTTGGGATGGGTTTTTCTCACTAAAGTAGTATACTTGTTTAATAAAACTTGACCAACTAAAATTGCTAATCATAGTCAAACAGAGTCAAACCTTTTGAGCATTTAGTACCCTGGTTATACTTGCTAAGCTGTGGTATGCTTACACTTGTTTTATCCAATGAAAATCCTGGATGGGTACCAGATGATGGCTTTGAGGACTTTGCAGAGGATCTCCAGGACTTCTAGTTGATGTCTCCCAGTCAATGTCCCTGTGGCTAGTTTACTTTTATGTTGAACTCTTATATTATGATGTAATAATGTGATGGATATCGATGTAATAAAGTACTTTACATTGGTATTATTCAATTTGTGAGTATATGTTGTTTGGACATCCTAGGCACACATGTATGATGTACTTAGTTTTGCTTTGCAAAACTAGGTGTTACAAATTGGTATCAAAGCTATCTTAACTGTAGGACGATCAGCCTAGATAGAAATGGACACATTCTTAGGATCATATCTATTTTTACTATCTTATTTTACTATAAAAATGTTGCTTATATTTCTATCTAATATCTGTTATAAAATATCTTGTTCTGATCAAAACTTATTTAATCTTATAGATGGCCCGCACCAAGACCACTCCCGGGAAGAGCAGCATCGCGTACCTCCGACCCCGCATGCTTGTCACCTATGGCAAGCCATTGCCACAGGAGATGATCTAGAACCTGTGAGATGCGGAGGATGACAAGGATGACAAGCCCATGGAGTACCACCCCATGGAGGATGAGCCCATCGTGTTGGAGGACTCGGTGGACCATGCTATGGATGAGCCACACCATGGTGGCCAGGATGGAGCTGGCGATCCTGACGATGGTGGTGATGACTCCAACGACTCTAGAAATGAGAGCCATGGATCTCATGATGGAGGAGATGGAGGCAACGGAGGAGATGGTGGTGATGAAGATGACAGCCACGACTCCGCCTTCCACGAGGCCCTTCGGAGGGAAGGGTGGATAGTGGAGCTGTACTACGACCTCCACGGGGATGACTACTTCCATCCCCAGCTACTCTCCTTGGTGTGCCGCTTCCACCCCAGGTGCATAGTGCAGTACAGGACGGAGCAGTGGACCCACCCCAGCCACATCGACTTCTTTGAGACGGAGGCCCTTATCCACGAGGGTAGCCGGGTGCACTACATCCACCACTGCATCACCGCCAGGCTCACTCGTGGGGCTGCCATCCAGGACGCTGCTGAAGGGTTATGAGGTTGCTACGCTAGCCAGAAAACAAAAAATTTTGACCCCATAAACCAGGAACAAGAGCTCGTTATAGATCATGGGATTACCACTAGACGCGCAGGTGGAGCGGAATCGACTCAACGTAGTCGTACGCGTCATGGTAGTGTCGTGCAGTTGCAAGATCTTCCGTCTCAATGTCTCCTTCTCCCGGTTCATCCTTGTGCTCCAGATGCAGCACCTCCGAGGAATCCCACACGTTCAGGGAGGAAGCGTTGCGCCTCCGGACTGCTACGTCCGCGAGGAGCAGAAGGCGCAAGCGTGGAGAGGCGACGACGGCTGCCAAAAGGCGTCGATCATCTCGCCCCGCGCCCACCCCTTGCTTATATAGGCGTCCTAACGAGCTCCCATGTTGGAGGCCCATTAGTAACCCTAAACCTAGTCTAATTCTGGTCCAACCTGAATTAAGCTTCGAGCCCCTTAAGCGTGTGACACTATGGGCTCACGTACACATAGACATGGCCCAAGTACTCTTACTCGACCAATAGTTGATAGCGGCCTCTAGCAAGGCGTGTCAACTCCTATGCATACGCTACGATCATATCAGACAAACCACCACAATACAATATACATGTTATTCCTTTGCCTCATGATATTTGGTCCAACTCGTGGGTTAACACTTAACCCAAGCACGACCATGCATTTCATGATCTAATCATTTGAGTGGTCCAGTGATATCTCTCTCATATGGAGAGTGGCAAATTCCATCTTGATTGACTATGTCTCATAGCATGTTTCCCGACAAACTCGAAAGCTACCTTTATAACTACCCAGCCACGGAGTAGCGTTTGGTAGTCCCTAAGTAGGTCGTTTCACATCTTGAGTACATACGACAATCTCAAGTCTAAGGACATAACATACACGATGAGTATAGAGACAATCTCTGGTTGGGTCTATCCAGCCCCATGTCATACATGTGCCCACATTATTAGTTTGACATCTCTATGTCCATGACTCGTGAAACATAGTCATCAACTAATAATGTGCTGATCTAATATTCATGTACGTTCTACACGAACTCCGATCAGAGACAACTTTAGAATAACCATACAAGTAAAAGGGTTTTACAAACAATTCACATAATTTCTAATCAATACAAGTTGTCTTTAATGGATATTCATTGAACTCATAACATGTGATGGATACAAGGAAATACAATCATCTCTATGATTACCTCTAGGGCATACTCCCAACAGTCTCCCACTTGCACTAGAGTTAATCTCGAAGATATCTAATACCCATAGCTCTCATGTGCGCCTCATGCTTAGGCTATGGAAGAGCCTTTGTCAAAGGATCTACAACATTCAAATCCGTATGTATCTTGCACATCTTGATCTCATATCGATCAACAAACTCTTGAATGAGATGAAACTTCCGAAGTATGTTGGTATTTCTTAATGCACATAGATAAATCCGCAAGCACACGGGTACCGCTGTAGCTTTCACCCATGAGTATTCCAAGGGTATTGATTTCCACGGGAACGTGAAGTGTACTAGATAAGAACTAAGAGCATCCAATGATAGATAAGATAACTGGGTAGAGAGATTTTAGAGTTTTCTAAGCGAGTTATCTAATCAAAGGTCCACTATACTCGACTTACTTCGGAGCAACAGTACCTTCCCGACTCTCGACAAAGACTGGGAAAAAGGTAGTCGGGAGAGGCTGCCAAAATCTCTACTAAAACACCAACCCAAACGTGGTGGACTACAAAGACCTTACAGAGCTGTCACCCCTGGGGCTACCACAACTATCCATAGGATTGGGCGCAAACTCATGTAAACTCTAGTCTAGACACCACGTCTACACTATCGCTTACTACTCTGTAACACCCAAAATTTGCATATTTATGAAATGCATTAAAATGATTTATTTATGTCCTTTGTTATGCATTTAATATAATTAAACTGTAGATGTTTTGGGTATATTAAAATTGTCATATAGTAACATGTGGTGAATTGCATGCTAGTGCATTATATTCATGTTTGAGTGATTATGAAAATACCCAAAACAGAGTTTGAAAACTGTTTTTGAAAATACTTTGAAAATGTATTTGAAAATTCATTTCTGGAAATTGCCAAAGCATTTCTCCTTCTCTCCTATTCACTTCTCTCTTCTGGCCCGGTCCTCCATCGGCCGCAGGCCTGAATCCCTCCCTCCTTCCCTTGCTCGGCCCGACAACCGGCCAAGAGGCCCAGCCCGCAGTGGCCTTCCCCCTCTCCCCCTTTTCCTCTTTGGGCCGTCGGCCAAAGCCCAGTGCGGGTGGACCGCACTTCCCTTGCCCTTGCACCACTGACAGCGGAGGCCCACTCGTCAGCGCCCCTGTCTCCCTTCTGTTTTCTCCCTCCGTGTCACCGACCGCAGGGGCCCGCTTGTCATCGCCTCCCCCTCTCTTCTTCTTGCCGAGTGCGAGTCGGAGTCCACCGGCCGAAACCGAACCGAACCCAATCCCGGGGACTCGGGATTTCCTTCTCGGTCGCGCCCCGGGCGCGGTAGCTACCTATAAAACGACTGCCGCCTCCTTCTTTCCCATCTACTCCGTTGCATCGCGCTCTAATAGCACACAGCGCCGCCGCCACGGATACCGAGGTCGCCATCGCCATTGACGCAAATTTAAGCTCCGCGGTCCCGCTCAGACCTCCCTACTCCTCTACGACAAGGTTGGGAACCCTGTGAGTCTTTCCTCGCGCTCAATTTCATGTTTCCATGCCCTCACCGGTTCGCCGTCGCGTACAGTGTGGCCGCGCCCGCTTGAGCACGCCGACAGCCGCCTCTGCAGCTCCCCGATCCGTGCAAGGACCCGAGATAGGTTCGCGCCGTTCCCCTCTCCCTTCCGAGCCTCTCGGCTTCGCTTCTCGTGGACCGAGGGTCCTTAGCGCCGTGCGCCGCCGAGCTCCAAGCGGCGGCCATGAAGGAACGGCCTCGGCAACCCCCCCTGCTCTCTTGTGGACGCCGACCGGTCCTCTGTTTCCCCCCCTTCTTCTGCGACCGTCCGATCTCTGATGAACAAACCAGATTAGAAGATACCCCTTCGGGTCACTTTTGTTAAAGAGACCCTGGAAAGATCCCGGACTCAACCCACCATCCTTTGGCGCAAAGCTGGAATGCGCTTTTCCTTTTGGGAAACGTTTTCACCTTTCTGTTTTCTTTTTAATTAAAATAAAATGAAAAATCCTAATTTCAGAATTGCCTTTTTATTTCAAAACTTCATAACTTCCTCAATTTAAATCCGTTTTCATCCATTCAAATTGCGTTAGGTCCGTAATAAAATTCTCTTTATGTTAATACCACTGTTATTTGTTTTTGAAAAAGTTTAATTCTGCGATTAATTGTAAATCAATATCTTTCAAAAGCAAACCCTATTTAATTCATATCTTCGTCGTTCTAGCTCCGTTTTTCGTGAACGAAACACCGATGTGATCGTAGCGATGCGTAGAATAGTTTTATAAACTTTTCATCTTATTTTATTACTGTTGGTGTACTGTTCTAATCATATCTTTGTTTGCTTCGTGTATGATTGCCGTTGGTTGAATGGTGTTGCTTGTTGATCGGTATAGACGTTGAGCTTCCCGTTGAAGAGTCGGAGTTCTTTCTTGATCAAGATCAGCAAGACCAGCAAGAGTTCTTCGAAGAAGGCAAGTATAACATGGGATTATCCTTGTTGTCCTATTCACAATTAATATAACCCATATGCATGTAATTCCTTGTTTACCTTAGTTCGATCCTAGTGTTTGATACCCTGAATACCTTGTCACCTATGTTTTGATCCACTATATATGATTTGCATTGCTAGCGCTCATACCGGATGTTCATGATCTTAATTTGTTAATGACTATATGCAATAATGGTAAAACTCGCTTTTTAGCAACATTGGAATATAGGAGCGTATCTGTCGGCAAAATCTGGGATATACAGTACAACCACGAGGGCTATATGGCTCTGGCTTTAGCTCAGTATGGGGACCTTTTCTAGCTCGTTCAGTGGTTACCTTTATGGCGCGAAAGGGGTGTGCCGATCTTTCGGTGGAGATAGATAACTACGATTTGACTGGAGAGACATTCACGATCCGACTACAACCATCCAAGGACGCTGCGCCTTAGCGATCGATACACCAAATCCAGCGGTTGCTCACGATCTTGCGGATCACAACCAACCAAACCACTAGGGTTATTCCTGCAAGCAATCGAAGAACAAGCAAGAAAAAGTAGAACAAGCAATCAATTGCAAATAAGAGATGAAGGATCAGATGTGATACACATGAAGGTGGGGTTCCGAATCAAGTAGAACGGATGGTCTAGTCGACACACGCGTCTACAAGGAAGTAGCAGCAGCTAAACTTTCATCTAAACAAAACCCAATCTGTTTGTGGCGGCTCTAGGGGATATAAGGAGGAGGGAGGATGACCACAAGGGTCATAGTGTCGTCCTACAACCCTAGGATGAGTCCCTAATGGACTCAACTTGATACACGGGCCATCGACCCAAAATAGGGTGACGCAGCACCGTTGGCAGAAAAGATCTCGGTATTAAATTGTCTAATGCGCACGCATCTGATAGGATATAGGTATGAGTCCGGACCCATTGGAAAGTAGACTTGATAAGCTTTCCAAAAAGTCCTATAACGTCCCAATCGGAGTCCGTATGAAGTCGTGGCAACCGTCGCAAGTTTGGACTCTTCTGCAGTCCGAATTGAACTTTCCAAAACGTGTTGGACTTGGACTCTTTGTTTCCTTGGATCCAATATGACGTGGTGGCCTGGTGGAGAACGTTAGGAACACTTGGATTTGGTCCCCAATCAACTTCAATGACCATCCATGCTTTCCATATGCAATCTAACCCTTCCTTGATCCATGTAAGCAATTCTGAAAATGAAAACATACACACTTCATAGTGCAGCACCCATTCATCAAATGTAACAATGATAAACCTCATATAGAATGGTTTCACCTTTGGTATAGAAGTGGTTAGCATGGTCATATCTAAGCCGGTGATGTCCTCATCACTGCCCGTTCACCTCGGTAGTGTTTTGGGAGTCATGATCCTGGGCAAATGGGCAAACACGACTCGTGGGTAAAGTTGTACACCTCTGATCAGAGTTAAAAACTATCATGATAGCCGTGCTCACGGACACGAGTGGCTCGGAAAACTCATAAAATTATTAGGTTTTTATTTCTATGTGGGTTATGCAAGTGTTATCTATTTATTGTATATTATTGTCATTTACTTTGTGATCATGGATATTTGAGCTTTTGCAATTTACCTCCGTAATTGTTGACATTAATATGAATTTGATCTACTTAAAACGCTTACCGCTATGAACCATGCATATCCTTTTGAACTTCATAAACCCCGTGTTATATTTGTTGAGTACGTATGTGCTCACCCTTGCATTCAAACAACACAAATGAAGATTGGGTTGATGATTACCGCAATGAGTACTAGTCTTGGAGTCAACCAGTCAACCAGTCCCTTTGGAGCTTCCGCAGTTATCTTCATTTAGTCAAAGTTTATTTGTTTCAGTTTATGTAATGAATATTTATTCGCTATGTAATAAACACTGTGATGGTACTTTTTATCAATTGTCAACTCGTGTGTGCGACTATTTCTAGGGTGCACATGAGCCTTTATGCACTTGTTTTTGTTCTTAAAAACGGGTGTGACAAATTGGTATCAAAGCATGTGTTGATTGTAGGACGCAAGCCTAGTTAGAATGGTTGTTCTTAGAGTCTTTCTTCTCTTGTTCATGCTTTCTACTAAAGTCTTGATAATTGCTAAAGTTTTAATGCTTCTTCGGTTATACTCTATTGTGAAAACTTTGCTTCTATCTAATCTATGTCTAAACTTTCTGTAGATGCCTCCCTCTCGCCAGAACAACAGGATGACAGCTGCGGAGTACGGTGCTTTGTTCACCCCTAGGCAGCTTCGACCAGCGGAAGGGATGGAGAATTCTAATGTAGAGTCAAAAGTGGAAGCCTTTCAGGGTGATGACATAGAGGAAGAAGTTCAGATGAAGCCAGCACCAGAAGGCGTCCCTTTGACAGATTGGACTGAAGAGACTCATGTCATACTGCCAAACCGTCACTATCCTTTCCAGGATCTGATAGAGATGTTTCTAGAAAACTGCTTATATGAGATGCAAGCCACTCTGGAGTACCGCTGCACGGAACGCAAGCATCCTCAGAGGCCATCCCAATGGCATGCAGAGCTCTGGGTCTGGGAAGTTGAAAACAACCGTCATATGGTGAATGCAACCTTCAGAACCAAGGTGAGCCGATCCACTCCTAGGAAGGCTATGGAGGACGTTGCCCATGAAGCATTCATCAGCTATCACGGTCGGTATCGGGATCAACATGGCACGAGTGATGGTGGTTTTAAGCATTTTCCTTTCCTTGTGCCAAGTAGAGGAACCTGGTACATGGCACCTGCGGATGATTCAAAACCAAAGCTGCAAGGTGTGGTAAGGTTTGGTCATGAAATGGCAACTGTGGCAGATGAGTTGAAAGAAGAGCTGCGGTATGAGAAGGAATTCAATGAGAAGCTTTGTGAAGAGAATGAAGCGCTAAAAGCACAGCTAGCTCAACTCCAGCCATGAAAGAAGACTCTAAGTTTCTTGCCATCAAGATCTATCCATAGGAATTAGGCACCTTTTATGTAATAAAGAACGATAGTAGTATCGCCGTTGCGTCTAGTTTAATCGAGTCTTGGTGTAATGTGATCCTTTGTGCTTGGTTTATTTGTTATGATGATTATGAATGATTTGGATCTTTTTAATGCTTGCTGGACATCTTGTGGTTATATCTACAAGTTTCCAAGGTTTAATAATAATTAGTTAATGTCATACGTATAGTTGGGTTGGTTTTGTCCTGTCTCTATCCTTGCTGTTTTCTGGAGCAGTCGTCAGTGTTTCTGTTATATCTCAAGATCTGTTGATTCAAAGTTCATGAAATTTTACTGGGAATAACTAGACTCATTCATGGTTCTTTTCCAACTGGAATCACCCTTATAGCTGTTATATTTTAAGAGATATGCCTGTTGCAAGTTGATGTTTCTGCGCAGTCTGGAACCTGAAACAGAATCTGTTCCTTGCTGTTTTACGCAATTTTAACTTCTGAATCTGGGAATGTCAGTTGAGACAAAGTTGTAGAGAATTTCAATGAATTTCCAGAAAGTCCAGAATCAACTCCATCGGATATCTGTAACTTGTTTTATGGCCATTTTACTGCAGTGTTGTCAGAATCTCTCGTCCAGAAAATTTCAGATTTGCATATAATATGTTTTGATGGTATAAGTCATGTTTCTAAACATAATTATTTGTGTTTTGGAGCACAGATGCCTCGTTCCAACAGGAATCCACCGCTGCCACCTCCCCCGGCACCCATGTCCACGGAAGAGCTGATGGCAATGCAGGGACAACTCATGCAAGTGATGATGCAGTTCATGCAGAACCCGCCGAATCAAGCAGTGGCACCTATCAACAAGCGCCGGGAATTCCTTCAAGGTCATCCTCCAGTGTTTTCCCATGCTGCTGATCCATTGGAAGCAGATGACTGGCTTCGAGCAGTGGAGAAACAGCTCAACATCGCTTAGTGCAATGACCAGGAGAAGGTGTTGTATGCTTCTGGTCAGCTGCAAGGTGTGGCACAGACCTGGTGGGAATCGTACCAAGCTGCACGTCCTGTTAATGCTCCTGCCATCACTTGGGATGAATTCTCCAAGGACTTCAGGGCTCGCCATATCCCAGAGGGAATCATTGAGCTTAAGCAAGAGGAGTTCCGCAATCTCAGAATGGGGCAGATGTCGGTCAGTGAGTACCATGACAGATTCTCTCAACTGGCTCGCTATGCCCCTAATGAAGTGAGAGAAGATGCAGACAAACAACGTCACTTCCTGAAGGGAATCTACTACGATCTGAGGCTGCAGTTGAAGGGTAATGTGTACCCAAATTTTCAGACGCTGGTGAACCGTGCCATTGTGCTTGACAATGAGCGCAAGGACATGGATAAGAAGAGGAAGATGAGAGCACAGTCATCTGGGAGCAATACTCGCCCCCGCTTCAATTCTCATTCGAGCTCTCAGCAGAGGTACCAAGGGCCTGTTAGCCAGTGGAATCGCAATCCAAATCAACAAAGGCCCCAGTACCAGCAAGGTAACGCTCAGAATCAACAGCGCACGCCATATCAGTTTCAGAGTGGAACCCACACTCCTCGTCAAGGTACCCCCAATTCTACTCCTGCTAAGAATAGTGCACCTCAACCCAGCACTCCAAGAGTATGCTATCGATGTGGAGATCCTGGACACTACGCTCACAGTTGTCCCAGGAAGCAGAACCAGAACAATGATAGTAGCAGCAGAGGAAGACCCCAACCAACTCCTAGCTCTGGACGGGTGAACCATGTTTCTGTCGCTACCGCTCAGGAGGCCCCGGAAGTCATGTTGGGTACGTTTGACATCAACTCCATCCCTGCATCTGTTCTTTTTGATTCCGGAGCATCGCATACATTTATTTCGCAAGCATTTGTTACCATACATAGCATACCCATGATAGCTATGAAGAATCACATGTTAGTAAGTTCACCGGGGGGACCTATACATGTTGCTCATAAATGCCCCTCAGTTAATCTCACCTTAAGGGGGGTAGACTTCGTAATTAGTCCGGTTGTGTTGAGAAGTTCTGGTATTGATGTGATTGTGGGTATGGACTGGATGAAAGCACATCAGGCAGTGATACAGTGCAAAGAGAAGACGGTAACTCTTGTTACACCAAAGGGGGACCAGATCAGTGTGGATGTGGTTATGCAGCAGCCAGCGACAGCCGTTGTGAATCAGATCGGCGATGGAACTAATCAGGATGATCCAGTGGTGAATGAATTCCAGGATGTCTTTCCAGATGAACTGCCAGGTATGCCACCTGACCGAGACATTGAATTTCTTATTGAGTTATTACCTGGTACTGCACCCATAGCTAAACGACCATATAGAATGGGGGTAAAAGAACTAGAAGAACTTAAGAAAGAAATAGAAGAACTGCAAGAAAAAGGTTTCATTCGTCCTAGTTCTTCACCATGGGGTGCACCGGTTATTTTTGTTGATAAGAAAGATGGTAGTCAGAGGATGTGTGTTGATTATAGATTGCTCAATGAGGTTACCATCAAGAACAAGTATCCTTTGCCCAGAATTGATGATTTGTTTGATCAGTTGAGAGGTGCTTGTGTGTTCTCAAAGATTGATCTTCGTTCTAGATATCATCAATTGAAGATTCGTGCTAGTGATATTCCAAAGACAACTTTCACCACAAGGTATGGTCTGTACGAGTATACTGTTATGTCTTTTGGATTGACCAATGCTCCTGCATACTTTATGTACATGATGAATAAGGTGTTTATGGAGTATTTGGATAAGTTTGTGGTTGTGTTCATTGATGATATACTAGTGTTCTCTAAAACTGAGGAAGAACATGCTGAACATCTGAGAATGGTATTGCAGAAGCTTAGAGATCACAGGTTGTATGCTAAGCGGAGCAAGTGTGAGTTCTAGTTGAAGGAAGTTTCTTTCCTTGGTCATGTTGTCTCTAATGGAGGTATTTCCGTTGATCCCAGCAAGGTGAGAGATGTACTGAATTGGAAACCACCAACTAGTGTTACTGAGATTCGCAGTTTTCTTGGTTTAGCTGGTTACTATAGAAGATTCATTGAAGGCTTTCCAAAACTCGCAAAGCCTATGACAACTTTATTGGAGAAGAATGCCAAGTTTGTGTGGTCTGATAAATGTCAAGCCAACTTTGAAGACCTGAAAAAGAGGTTGACTACAACACCTGTGTTGATACTGCCAGATTTGAGTAAGAGTTTCTCTATCTATTGTGATGCTTCTCGTACTGGTTTGGGATGTGTTCTTATGCAAGAAGGTAGAGTGGTGGCTTATGCTTCTCGACAATTGAGGAAACATGAATTGAACTATCCTACTCATGACTTAGAACTTGCTGCAGTAGTACATGCTTTGAAGATATGGAGACACTACCTGATTGGGCATAAGTGTGACATATATACTGATCATAAGAGTTTGAAATATATCTTCACCCAGTCTGATCTGAACTTGAGACAACGCAGATGGTTGGAACTGATCAAGGATTATGATCTAGATGTGCATTATCACCCTGGGAAAGCTAATGTGGTTGCAGATGCTCTTAGCAGGAAGAGTGGAGTCCATGAGTTGCTTATGTCAGCTATGTCCGATGAGTTGTGTGATGAGTTTGAATGCTTGAACTTGGGTTTCGTTGTCAATGCCGCAGAGATGGTGATGGAACCTACACTGGAACAGGAGATCCGAAAAGGTCAGTTGGAGGATGAGAAATTGAAGGAGATAGCAGAGAATCTGATCATCGGTAAGTCACCTGGTTTCCGTATGGATGATAATGGAACTTTGTGGTTTGGTAATCGCTTATGTGTACCTGATGATAAAGCTTTAAGGCAAATGATTTTGCGTGAAGCTCATGAGTCTGCTTATTCTATTCATCTTGGTAGCACGAAGATGTATATGGATGTGGAAGAGAAATTTTGGTGGGTTGGATTAAAAAGAGATGTAGCTGAGTATGTGGCTTTGTGTGATACGTGTCAGAGGGTTAAAGCGGAACATCAGAGACCTGCTGGATTGTTGCAACCTATGAAGATACCTGAATGGAAGTGGGAAGAAGTTGGTATGGATTTCATTGTTGGGTTACCTCGTACCCAGCGAGGTTATGATTCTATTTGGGTAATAGTTGATCGTCTAACCAAGGTAGCACACTTTTTACCAGTCAAGACAAAGTACAATGGTGCTCAGTTAGCAGAGTTGTATATGGAACGGATAGTATGTTTGCATGGAGTTCCAAAGAAGATTGTGTCTGATAGAGGTACTCAGTTCACTTCAAATTTTTGGCATAGTGTGCATAGAGCTTTGGGAACTAAGTTAAACTTCAGTACTGCATATCATCCTCAAACAGATGGTCAAACTGAAAGAACTAATCAGATATTGGAAGATATGTTGAGAGCCTGTGCGTCACAGTATGGAACTAGTTGGGATCAGAGTTTGCCGTATGCAGAGTTCTCCTACAACAACAGTTACCAGCAGAGCATCAAGATGGCACCGTTTGAGGCACTGTATGGTCGTAAGTGTAGAACACCATTGTTTTGGAATCAAACAGGTGAGACACAAGTGTTTGGTGCTGATGTACTTAGAGATGCTGAGGATCGAGTGAGAGTGATCCAGGACAGTTTGAGAATAGCACAGTCGAGGCAGAAGAGTTATGCTGACAATAGAAGGAGAGACTTGTCTTTTAATATTGGTGACTATGTCTATCTCAAAGTATCACCAATGAGAAGTGTAAAGAGGTTTAACATGAAAGGTAAGCTAGCACCAAGGTATGTTGGACCGTTTAAAGTTTTAGCCAGACATGGTGAAGTTGCTTATCAGTTGGAACTGCCTGAGAATTTATCTGGAGTTCATGATGTGTTTCATGAGTCACAACTTAAGAAGTGTTTGAGAATACCAGAAGAGCAAATACCTCTGGATGATCTTAATGTTGCCGATGATTTGACTTATGAAGAGTATCCAGTTAAGATTCTTGAAACAGCTGAAAGGGTAACCAAGAGCAGAGTCATTAAAATGTGTAAGGTTCAGTGGAATCGGTACTCAGAGGCAGAAGCAACTTGGGAAAGAGAAGATGAGTTGAGAAAGTCATATCCACAGTTGTTCGAGTAAGCCAGCTAATCTCGAGGATGAGATTCTTTAAGGGAGGTAGATTTGTAACACCCAAAATTTGCATATTTATGAAATGCATTAAAATGATTTATTTATGTCCTTTGTTATGCATTTAATATAATTAAACTGTAGATGTTTTGGGTATATTAAAATTGTCATATAGTAACATGTGGTGCATTGCATGCTAGTGCATTATATTCATGTTTGAGTGATTATGAAAATACCCAAAACAGAGTTTGAAAACTGTTTTTGAAAATACTTTGAAAATGTATTTGAAAATTCATTTCTGGAAATTGCCAAAGCATTTCTCCTTCTCTCCTATTCACTTCTCTCTTCTGGCCCGGTCCTCCATCGGCCGCAGGCCTGAATCCCTCCCTCCTTCCCTTGCTCGGCCCGACAACCGGCCAAGAGGCCCAGCCCGCAGTGGCCTTCCCCCTCTCCCCCTTTTCCTCTTTGGGCCGTCGGCCAAAGCCCAGTGCGGGTGGACCGCACTTCCCTTGCCCTTGCACCACTGACAGCGGAGGCCCACTCGTCAGCGCCCCTGTCTCCCTTCTGTTTTCTCCCTCCGTGTCACCGACCGCAGGGGCCCGCTTGTCATCGCCTCCCCCTCTCTTCTTCTTGTCGAGTGCGAGTCGGAGTCCACCGGCCGAAACCGAACCGAACCCAATCCCGGGGACTCGGGATTTCCTTCTCGGTCGCGCCCCGGGCGCGGTAGCTACCTATAAAACGACTGCCGCCTCCTTCTTTCCCATCTACTCCGTTGCATCGCGCTCTAATAGCACACAGCGCCGCCGCCGCGGATACCGAGGTCGCCATCGCCATTGACGCAAATTTAAGCTCCGCGGTCCCGCTCAGACCTCCCTACTCCTCTACGACAAGGTTGGGAACCCCGTGAGTCTTTCCCCGCGCTCAATTTCATGTTTCCATGCCCTCACCGGTTCGCCGTCGCGTACAGTGTGGCCGCGCCCGCTTGAGCACGCCGACAGCCGCCTCTGCAGCTCCCCGATCCGTGCAAGGACCCGAGATAGGTTCGCGCCGTTCCCCTCTCCCTTCCGAGCCTCTCGGCTTCGCTTCTCGTGGACCGAGGGTCCTTAGCGCCGTGCGCCGCCGAGCTCCAAGCGGCGGCCATGAAGGAACGGCCGCGGCAACCCCCCCTGCTCTCTTGTGGACGCCGGCCGGGTCCTCTGTTTCCCCCCCTTCTTCTGCGACCGTCCGATCTCTGATGAACGAACCAGATTAGAAGATACCCCTTCGGGGTCACTTTTCTTAAAGAGACCCTGGAAAGATCCCGGACTCAACCCGCCATCCTTTGGCGCAAAGCTGGAATGCGCTTTTCCTTTTGGGAAACGTTTTCACCTTTCTGTTTTCTTTTTAATTAAAATAAAATGAAAAATCCTAATTTCAGAATTGCCTTTTTATTTCAAAACTTCATAACTTCCTCAATTTAAATCCGTTTTCATCCATTCAAATTGCGTTAGGTCCGTAATAAAATTTTCTTTATGTTAATACCACTGTTATTTTTTTTGAAAAAGTTTAATTCCGCGATTAATTGTAAATCAATATCTTTCAAAAGCAAACCCTATTTAATTCATATCTTTGTCGTTCTAGCTCTGTTTTTCGTGAACGAAACACCGATGTGATCGTAGCGATGCGTAGAATAGTTTTATAAACTTTTCATCTTATTTTATTACTGTTGGTGTACTGTTCTAATCATAGCTTTGTTTGCTTCGTGTATGATTGCTGTTGGTTGAATGGTGTTGCTTGTTGATCGGTATAGACGTTGAGCTTCCCGTTGAAGAGCCGGAGTTCTTTCTTGATCAAGATCAGCAAGACCAGCAAGATTTCTTCGAAGAAGGCAAGTATAACATGGGATTATCCTTGTTGTCCTATTCACAATTAATATAACCCATATGCATGAAATTCCTTGTTTACCTTAGTTCGATCCTAGTGTTTGATACCTTGAATACCTTTTCACCTATGTTTTGATCCACTATATATGATTAGCATTGCTAGCGCTCATACCGGATGTTCATGATCTTAATTTGTTAATGACTATATGCAATAATGGTAAAACTCGCTTTTTAGCAACATTGGAATATAGGAGCGTATCTGTCGGCAAAATCTGGGATATACAGTACAACCACGAGGGCTATATGGCTCTGGCTTTAGCTCAGTATGGGGACCTTTTCTAGCTCGTTCAGTGGTTACCTTTATGGCGCGAAAGGGGTGTGCCGAGACGGGTATAGTGTGGTTCCTAATCTTCGGGCCAGCCGCGAAGGAATGTGACCGTGGACAGGTTGGCTCTATATCTCCTTGCCATGGAAACCTGGCGGCCCTAACTTGTTAGACGAACCCTTGAAAGGTTTCATAGTGTACCCTGCCCGTTCACCTCGGTAGTGTTTTGGCAGTCATGATCCCGGGCAAATGGGCAAACACGACTCGTGGGTAAAGTTGTACACCTCTGATCAGAGTTAAAAACTATCATGATAGCCGTGCTCACGGACACGAGCGGCTTGGAAAACTCACAGAATTATTGGGTTCTTATTTCTATGTGGCTTATGCAAGTGTTATCTATTTATTGTATATTATTATCATTTACTTTATGATCATGGATATTTGAGTTTTTGCAATTTACCTCGGTAATTGTTGACATTAATATGAATTTGATCTACTTAAAACACTTACCGCTATGAACCATGCATATCCTTTTGAGCTTCATAAACCCCGTGTTATATTTGTTGAGTACGTATGTGCTCACCCTTGCATTCAAACAACACAAATGAAGATTGGGTTGATGATTACCGCAATGAGTACTAGTCTTGGAGTCAACCAGTCCCTTTGGAGCTTCCGCAGTTATCTTCGTTTAGTCAAAGTTTATTTGTTTCAGTTTATGTATTGAATATTTATTCGCTATGTAATAAACACTGTGATGGTACTTTTTATCAATTGTCAACTCGTGTGTGCGACTATTCCCGGGGTGCACATGAGCCTTTATGCACTTGTTTTTGTTCTTAAAAACAGGTGTGACATACTCTAATTCAACATTAAAACTAGAGCACTCAATACGAGCGGAGATCCCGTAAATAGAATAAAGTAAGAACTGAAATAAGATACTTAGAAATAATAAATGAAGAACCTGGAGATCGCTCCGAACCAGATGCTGCACAAGTACAATGTTGAGGAAGATCCAACAGATCCGGCTCCTCCTAGCTCTCTCCTCCTCTCTCACCTCTAATTACAACTAGATGAACTAGAACTAGAAGAACTAGATCTAGACAAGTAGAGGGACCTCTCTCCTTCTCTCTCTAATTGAAACCCTAGCTTTTGCTCTGGAGAAGAATAATGAGATGAGATGATCCTCAGGGGGGTCGGGGGCCTTCCTTATATATCCTCCTCAAATGAACATGGGCCGTTGGATCAAACCGACCTATATGAAGAGTTTAGATTCATCCTCAAAGGCGGTGGAGCACGATCCACGAAGCAGAGCCTGATTGGCTCCGGGGGTAGAGCGGGCGCCCTAGAGGCTAGGGCGGGCGCCCTGGTCTCGGGCCCGACTCGGCTCCCGTTCGTTCTGGTGTCTCCTAGAACCTTCTAGAGTACAGAAAATTGTGCGGTTGATAAATATCTCTATGTAAACATGACATGTGGGCCTTTCCTTGGTATTTCTTGATAAACCCTTATAGAAATAGACATTCACCAAAACTCGTGGAATTCTGTTAGTATAAACCCTAATTCTAGCTATGTGCTTCATTTAGATCCTTTTCCTTGTTTAGTTAACGGTTAAAATTGGTACTTAAGGACCGTCAACAACTCCCCCAAGCTTACCTTTTGCTCGTCCCTGAGCAAAGATGAACTCAATGATGGATCAGGAGTTGCTACAATGCTTTCACGCCTTAAAGGTACACATGCTTTAAAATAAGATTTCATCTCCGGATTAGAACAACTATTAAGATAAAAAACTTACACATTTTACCTTCCACCATGGGGCTTGTAACGGTCACCTTGTCTTGGGTAGTTGAAATCCAGAACGGTCCAGTCAAGCACCATGTACCTTGCTCTTTGATCAACTATAGCTCCGAAGTTTTTTTGTAGATTTTCAAAATAAAACTCAGAGATTCCTTGTATGACTCTCTCAGTTGCTCCTTTGTGGTATTTCTGGATCCTTACCAAGGCATTAAAGGTGTTTCCTTCTCTCAAATATGTGGTATTTGTGGTATAAGGCATTGTGGTATTGCCTTCTCTCTCTCACCCTACTTCTAATAGGCTCATATCTGGAGCTCATAGGTGGTAGATAGCGTATACATACTTACAAGACATATGTTGCATAGTCAAACCATGGATCCAAAGGAACATGTCAATAAGTCAAATCAAGATGTGCATGTGTGGTGAATGAATGGTGTGTGATGGTGGTAAATGATAATGGTGGTAAATGATGATGATGATGGTGGCAGGGATGAAAGTCGAATTCTACTTTTGCTCCCTTTCTGATAGATATACCTTTCTTGTATTTGAAACCTTTTGGAGGGAATGAGATGCTCGATAATATATCTATATTTTTTTTCTTTTTTTTTCGAGGTTGGCGGGCACTTGCCCATTTTTATTTCCTCGTTTTTTTTCAAGAGCACTCATTCTTGTAGACCAATAAGGCGAACACTGACTGGAGCCTTTATTTCACAGGGATAAAACAAGAATAGGAGAATATTTATGTGTTCAGTAGAATATTTTTGGTGGATCTAGAGATGGAAATGAGTGGACATATATGGATGCGTACTTCTAGGATGGAAGCAGCATATATGGGTGTAGTGTAAGTGAATGCATACTTCTGAGGTAGAAGCAGCATGTATGGATATGTGTGAATCTTGATTCAAACCGCATGACTAGTTCCCGAGGGTCGCACAGCTTGACCACACTCAATGCTCATAAGCAGTATGTAAAAATGTGTGGTTTCCTAATCTAGTAAGCATGTATTTGGCTGTGGTAGGAATTTAAACTCTCTTCATACAGGAACTCATCATGTGGTATTTTTAAAGTTTTCAAAAGATAAAATTCTCCAGAATTCTAGTATCTCTAGGAGTAGATAAATAGTAACTCAAACCTTCCCATAACATATCCATCAACGACTTAGACTTAGATCAGGTACTTCCTCCAACAAGTTTTAGGTTCAGAGCAAATTTCAAACCATAACAATTATGCCTAAACTTGACAGATATCAAATTTGAAAACTAGGTACTTGAAAAGAATTACGGTAGTGCAACTATTCATCATTTCCAAAGAGTTATCTTCAGAGTTCTTCATTTTATTATTAGCAAAACACACCTATTATTATTACTAAATGAAACTCTATTAAGGATAAAGTAGACAATGAAAATTCCAAGATAAAAAGTATCATAATTATTTAAGTGTGAACCTTCATGTGCTCACATTTTTTTTATTAATCTATGTAATTAATAAAAGTAAACCTATGTGAATAAGGATACTTACCTGGATACATGGGGGTGCTCTCCCCCAAGCTGGATGTTGACATAGTCGTTCACTCTTGCTGTTGATGTACTAGATCTTATTGACGCTTCCAAATCCTGCACGACTCAAATAGACAACAAAGCTCGTGGAATTGATTAATCATTAGTGGTTTGCCACTTAAACCTTAGTTGTCTAAAGCATGATTAATTTCTAGATTGAATCTTTAAATTGCAAAAATTCAATCAAGTCAATTTCTTATAAGTTCTCAAGTTCAAGAAAAACTTTCAACCGTTGACCATTTACCTTGAATATGTTACCTGTATCATCTTGAAGTGTAACAGCACCGTGTGGTGCAACTTCAATTAATTTGAATGGTCCTTCCCATTTGCTTTGAAGTTTTCCATGACCAAAGAGCTTCACTCTTGAGTTGAATAGCAAAACTTTATCACCAGGTGTAAACTCCTTGTGCTTGATTCTCTTATCATGCCACCTTTTTGTCCTCTCTTTGTAGATCTTGGAATTGTGATAAGCTTTTTCTCTCCATTCCTCTAGCTCAGATATTTGCATCTGACGTTTCTTACCAGCCAAGTGGAGATCCATGTTCCATTTCTTGATGGCCCAATGAGCTTTGAATTCCAATTCAACAGGCAGGTGACATTTTTTTCCATATACAAGTTGATAAGGTATCATGCCTATGGGTGTTTTGTATGCAGTTCTATACACCCATAGTGCATCATGAAGCTTGTACTTCCATTTCTTTCCCATCTCATCCACGGTCTTCTGCAAAATCTTCTTGATTTGCTTATTTGATGTTTCAGCTTGACCGCTAGTTTGAGGATGGTATGGAGTTGCAATGTTGTGTTTGACTCCATATTGTGCTAGGAACATCCAAAATGTTTTGTCAATGAAATGCGATCCTCCATCACTTATGACCATTCGAGGCATTCCGAATCTTGGGAATATCACTTCATGGAACATCTTCTTAGCATGCTTGGAGTCGGCAGCTCGACATGGTAATGCTTCTACCCACTTGGATACGTAGTCAACTGCCACCAAGATGTATTCAGCATCTCCAGACCTTGGGAATGGTCCCATGTAGTCAATTTCCCAGACATCAAACAACTCTAATTGAAGGTTGTTACTGAGTGGCATTTCATTCCTAGCATTAATGTTTCCATGCTTCTAGCATCTAACACATCTTCTAATGAACTATTTTGTATCTTCATACATTGTTGGCCAGTAGAATCTGCATGCATGCAATACACTCCATAGTGTCCTCCATAAGGTGATGCGTGCAATCTGTCTATGATCTTCTTGGCTTCAACCATCGGGACACATTTCTGTAGCAGTCCATCAGCACAAACCCGATAGAGATACGGATCATCCCACAAGTGGCAACGAGAGTCATACTGAAGCTTTCTCTTGTCACCTCCTGGTGGAACATATCTTGAAACCATATAATTCACAATATCCGCATACCAAGGGTCCGAGTGTGTTACCTTGAGGAGTGTCTCGTCCCTTAAATAGTCATTAATATGCAATTCATGTTCATTTTTATATTGAAGCCTAGACAAGTGATCAGCTATTAAATTTTCTACTCCTTTCTTGTCTCTTATTTCTATGTCAAATTCTTGGAGTAAAAGAATCCATCTTATAAGACGAGGTTTAGCATCTTTCTTAGTGAGCAAGTATTTAAGAGCAGCATGGTCTGAATAAATGATTACCTTAGCTCCTACTAAGTAAGATCTAAACTTGTCTATCGCAAAGACTACAGCCAACAAGTCTTTTTCAGTGGTAGCATAATTACGTTGTGGCCCAGACAAGGTTTTGCTAGCATAGGAAATAGCATAGTGCTTTTTATCCTTGGTTTGGCCTAAGTCAGCACCTACTGCAAAGTCAGTAGCATCACACATGATCTCGAAGGGTAGCGTCCAATCTAGAGGTTGGATGATTGGAGCTGAAATGAGTGCTTTCTTGAGAATTTCAAAAGCTTCATAACACTCATTAGTGAAAATGAAAGGTGCATCTTTAGCTAAAAGGCTTGTCAGGGGTCTAGCAATTTGGGAAAAGTTTTTAATGAAACGCCTATAGAACCCTGTGTGGCTTAGAAAGCTTCGGATTCCTTTCACATTTGTGGGAGGTGGAAGTTGCTCAATAACTTCAATATTTGCTCTATCCACTTCTATCCCACGTTCGGACACCTTGTGCCCTAGCACTATTCCTTCTTGAACCATAAAATGACATTTCTCCCAGTTCAGGACTAAGTGCTTTTCTTCACACCGTTGTAAGACTTTGTCTAAATTCTCTAAACAATCGTCAAAGGTTTTTCCATAGACGGTAAAATCATCCATGAACACCTCCACGATTTTCTCGATCATGTCGGAGAAAATAGACATCATGCACTGTTGGAATGAAGCTGGAGCATTGCACAGTCCAAACGACATTCGTCGATATGCATAAGTTCCATAAGGGCATGTAAAAGTGGTCTTACTTTGGTCATCAGGGTGGATCGGGATTTGATGATATCCGGAATAACCATCAAGGAAACAAAAAAAAGGTTCTTTGCAAGCCGTTCCAACATTTCATCAATGAAGGGTAACGGGAAGTGATCTTTCTTTGTATCCTTGTTAAGTTTCTGGTAGTCAATGCACATGCGCCACCCAGTGACAGTGCGTTGAGGGATGAGTTCATTTTTCTCATTTCTTACAACTGTCTCCCTCCTTTCTTTGGCACAACTTGAATAGGGCTAACCCACTCACTATGCAGCACAGGATAGATAATCCCAGTGTGCAAAAGTTTCAAGACCTCTTTCTTAACAACCTCTCGCATAGCATTGCTAAGTCTCCATTGTGTTTCCCTCGAAGGTGACGAATTAGGATCGACGGGAATTCTATGAGTACAAAGAACTGGACTAATTCCAATGAGGTCATGGAGAGAGTAGCCAAAGGCCGATTTATGTGTTTCTAGGATAGTGACAAGTCTATTGGTTTCTTCTTGGGAAAGCTTGTCACTTATAATGATAGGAGTTTCTTGGTTATTATTTAGAAAGACATATTTCAAGCCAGCAGGAAGAGGTTTTAACTCGATTGAGGGTTGTGATGACACTTCCAAATGGTTTAATTCGATAGGTTCTGCTAGCTCTTCCTCTTCTTGAGTGAAGTGTTCATCATCAAGAGTTGGTTGAGACCAGTCTTCTAGAAATGCCACTAAGACTTCCTCAAAAGGGTCTTGTTTGGGCTTGGGTTCTACTATTGCATTATTTGATATTAAGAGATTAACGGCAATAGAAGAATTTCCAAGCTTGATATTGAGGTGATCCTTGTTTGATTGCTCTTGAAAGAGTGTTCCTAATGGTACGCCAATCAAGAGAGACATGTTTGAGATGTCATAGATGTAAAAATCCAAGCGATACTCGATGCCTATTTTGCGTAAAGGAACAGACCTAATCACCCATAACTTTCAAGAATATCTCCAGATGGAATTCTTAGAAGCTTATGAGATGGGATCAAAGATTCGTTGGGGAAAAGCTATTGAGCTAAAGCCTTAGAAATGATATTTATCCCAACGATAGGACTATAGTGAGCCTCTATGGCGATTCCCATAAGGTTACAAAGTATAGTTTCTACGGGGATAGTGATTCGGGCTACCTCAGTGGATAACTCCGATTCTACCGTCCACTCGCGGCTCATGATGGCTGAGAGTCCTTTAATGTGCTCTACAAGGAAAGCATCATTATGTAGACCATCATCCTCAATTGATGCAGAGTGCACCAGAGGCTTCACTTGAACTGGAAAATTCGAGGTGTTGCCAAAATCTTGAAAAACATCTACCTCGATTTCCGAGAGAAACATAGAAGGATGGGGTTCATCACTCTCTAAAGAGTGTTGTATTCCCATAGGAGATGGTTTTATGGCAACCAAATCATTCGAAGGATTTGAAGGAATTTCAGATTCGGTTGTTTGTTCCTCCTCGTATTGTTCAGGGGTTGGCTCGACTTCTTCGGGAATTTCGTCAAAAACTCTAGTGTAAGGGGTATTTTCAAGAATTTTATTTAGAATGGCTTCTCCTTCACTAATGGTTTTGTGCGAGAACGATCCTCCTGAAGATAAGTCAAGGTGGAGAGCAGCTTCCTTGTTCAGACCAAGATGGAAGTGATAGAGTAAAACATTGTCTGGTAAGGAAAGGTTTGGACCGGAATTGATAAGGCTTATAAACCCAGACCACACTGCTCCTAGCGTCTCTTTCTCTTTTTGTTTGAACTGAAGAACTTCAATTCTAAGGGCTGCAATTTTTGAGAGAGGGAAGAAAGCAAGACAAAATTTGTCTCGAAGTTCATCCCAATTCCCATTTACACCTCCTACATAATGAGCATACCACTATTTTGCTCTTCCCAAAAGTGAGAATGGAAACAATTTCCATTTTAAGGTCTCTTGTGTCATACCAGCAATGATGAGGCAAGAACACAATTGCTCAAATTCTCTAAGGTGGGTGTAAGGATTTTCGTTTTCTAGCCTAGAGAAAGATAGCTCCCGAACCATGGCTATGAAAGCAGGGCGAAGCTCATATCCATCTATAAGAATGGGGTTTGAAGATGGTGGAGGCTCCAACATGTTGCCCTTTGGAGCAGAATATTTATAGATAGGAGTGGAATTCATGTGGTAAGATGAAAATGGTAAGGTGAGAAAGGTGGTAAAAAGGAAAACAGGAAAAAGGTAAACGAATGACTTGGTTCGAAACTAGCACAACTACCGTTCTCCAGCAACGGCGCCAGAAAGCTTGTTGGTATTTCTTAACGCACACAGATAAATCCGCAAGCGCACGGATACCACTGTAGCTTTCACCCGTGAGTATTCCAAGGGTATCGATTTCCACAGGGAACGTGAAGTGTACTACATAAGAACTAAGAGCATCCGATGATAGATAAGATAACTGGGTAGAGAGATTTTAGAGTTTTCTAAGAGAGTTATCTAATCAAAGGTCCACTATACTCCACTTACTTCGGAGCAACAATACCTTCCCGACTATCGACAAAGACTGGGAAAAAGGTAGTCGGGAGAGGCTGTCAAAAGCTCTACGAAAACACCAACCTGAACGCGGTGGACTACAAAGGCCTTATAGAGCTGTCACCCCTGGGGCTACCACAACTATCCGTAGGATTGGGCGCAAACTTAGGTAAACTCTAGTCTAGACACCACGTCTACACTATCGCTCACTACTCTAATTCAACGTTAAAACTAGAGCACTCAATACGAGCGGAGATCCCATAAATAAATAAAGTAAGAACTGAAATAAGATACTTAGAAATAATAAATGAAGAACCTGGAGATCGCTCCGAACCAGATGCTGCACAAGTACAATGTTGAGGAAGATCCGACAGATCTGGCTCCTCCTAGCTCTTTCCTCCTCTCTCTCACCTCTAATTACAACTAGATTAACTAGAACTAGAAGAACTAGATCTAGACAACTAGAGGGACCTCTCTCCTTCTCTCTCTAATTGAAACCCTAGCTTTTGCTCTGGAGAAGAATAATGAGATGAGATGATCCTCAGGGGGGTCAGGGGCCTTCCTTATATAGCCTCCTCAAATGAACATGGGCCGTTGGATCAAACCGACCTATATGAAGGCTTTAGATTCATCCTCAAAGGCGGTGGAGCACGATCCACGAAGCAGAGCCTGATTGGCTCCGGGGGTAGGGCGGGCGCCCTGGTCTCGGGCCCGACTCGGCTCCCGTTCGTTCTGGTGTCTCCTGGAACCTTCTAAGTACAGAAAATTGTGCGGTTGATAAATATCTCTATGTAAACATGACATGTGGGCCTTTCCTTGGTATTTCCTGCTAAACCCCTGCAGAAACAAACATTCACCAAAACTCGTGGAATTCTGTTAGTATAAACCCTAATTCTAGCTATGGGTTTCATTTAGATCCTTTTCCTTGTTTAGTTAACGGTTAAAATTGGTACTTAAGGACCATCAACACAGTACATGTTTATTCTTTTGGTGAATCCTAGGCTCCTTAGCCTGCGCAATCGCCCCATTGTTGTCACAATGTAGATTCAATGGGCTAGACGTATTTGGAAACACACCAAGCTCAATGAGGAACCTCCTCATCCAAATACCTGGAATCGGCAGAAGCTACAATGTACTCGACTTCTGCTATAGAATCGGTCACCGTCTCCTTCTTGGAACTTTTCCAACTTACAGCACCACCATTTATTTTGAACACAAAACCTGGTTGAGACTATGAATCATCTATGTCAGTTTGGAAACTAGCATCGGTGTAACCATTTACAACGAGCTCCTCCTCACCTCCATAGATTAGGAACACGTCTTTAGTCCTTCTCAAGTACTTAAGGATGTTTTTAACAAGCGTCTAGTGACTCTCACCTGGATTGGCTTGGTACCTACTCGTAACACTTAGAGCATATGAGACATCTGGGCGAATACATATCATGGTGTACATGATGGAACCAACTGCCAAAGCGTATGGAACCTTACTCATGCACTTTCGCTCATCAGCTGTCGAAGGACACTGCTTCTCGCTAAAATGTATACCATGTGACATAGGCAAGAACCCTTTCTTGGATTGTTCCATGTTGAACCATTTCAACACCTTGTCAATGTATGTATCTTGGCTTAATCCTATAAGCCTCTTTGATCTATCTCTATAGATTTTGATGCCCAAAATGTATGTTGCTTCTCCTAAATCCTTCATAGAAAAACTATTATTTAGTGAAGTCTTTACGGATTGCAACATAGGAATGTCATTCCCAATCAATAGTATGTCATCCACATACAAGATTAGAAATACAACAACGCTCCCACTTTCCTTTTTGTAAACACAAGGTTCTTCTTCATTCTGACGAAAGCCAAACCCTTTGATCACTTCATCAAAATGAATGTTCCAACTCTGAGATGCTTGCTTCAACCCATAAATGGATTTCTGTAGCTTGCATATTTTCTAGCATTATTAGGATCAACAAAACCTTCAGGCTGTATCATATACACGTCCTCTTCCAAATTTCCATTTAGAAAGGTTGTTTTAACATCCATCTGTCAAATCTCATAATCAAAATAAGCAGCAATTGCTAGAATGATCCGGATAGATTTAAGCATTGCTACTGGCTAGAATGTCTCGTTGTAGTCAAGTCCTTGAACTTGCCGAAAACCCTTTGCAACAAGTCGAGCTTTATAGACGTGAACGTTTCCATCCATATCTTTTTTCTTTTTATAGATCCATCTGCACTCAATAAGTTTAACCCCATCAGGCGGGTCAACCAAATTCCAAACTTGATTGTCTCCCATGGAATCTATCTCGAATCTCATGGCACTTTGCCATTTCTCGGAATCTAGTTCCATCATTGCTTCCGCGTATGTCACAGGTTCGTCATCGTCTAACAATAACACTTCCCCACCTGCCTCACGGATTCTTGCTGACCTTCATGGTTGTGGTGGTGTTTCTCTTGCCACAGGTATCTCAACTTGTTCTGCTACATTAGCATTATTCGTATAGTTATCCCCTATTGGCTCATCTTGAACTTCTTCAAGATACACCTTTTTTCCACTTTTCTCTTTATTGAGAAACTCTTTCTTTAATAAAACACCGTTCCGAGCAACAAACACTTTGCCCTCTGATCGGTTGTAGAAGTAATACCTAAAGTTTCCTTTGGATATCCCACGAAAAAGCATCTGTCCGACTTGGGTGTAAGTTTATCTGACATAAGTCGTTTGACATAAACTTCACAACCCCAAATCTTTAGAAAAGACAAACTGGGACTCTTACCAGTCCACATCTCATATGGTGTCTTAACTACGGACTTAGACGGTACCCTATTCAATGTGAAAGTGGTTGTTTCTAGAGCATATCCCCAAAACGAGAGTGGTAGGTCTGACTGGCTCATCATAGACCAAACCATGTCCAACAAAGTCCGATTATGTCGCTCGGACACGCCATTTCTCTAAGGCATTCCAGGTGCGTAAGTTGTGGAACAATTCCACAACTCTTTAGATGATTGCTAAACTCATGGTTCAAATATTCGCCTCCACAATCAGATCGCAAGGCTTTAATTTTCTTGCCATGTTGATTCTCTACTTCATTCTGAAATTTTTTGAACTTTTCAAATGTCTCAGACTTATGTTTCATTAAGTAGACATATCCATATCTACTAAAGTCATCAATGAAGGTTATGAAGTATTGGAATCCGGCTCTAGCTGTCGTACTCATTGGTCCACATACATTAGTATGTACAAGTTCCAACAAGTCTGCCGCTCTCTCAGGAAAACCTGTGAAAGGCGACTTGGTCATCTTTCCCAACAAGCAAGCTTCACATGTCTCGTATGATTCAAAATCAAACGAAGTTAGAAGCCCATCAGAATGGAGCCTCTTCATGCGATTCTCACTTATATGACCTAAACGACAATGCCACATATAAGTAGGACTTAACTCATTAAGCCGTGGCCTTTTAGCATTAACATTACAGATAGGTGCATCATCAAGATTTAAAATAAACAACCCATTCACAATGGATGCAAAAGCCACAAACATGTCATTCTTTGAGATCACACAACCATTCTCTTTACTCGCAAATGAATAACCATCCTTCATCAAACATGAAGGTGACACGATGTTTCAACTTAAACTAGGAACAAAATAACAATTATTCAACTCCATGATAAATCCAGACGGGAGGTGAAGTTGCATCGTCCCAACGTTCAACGCAGCAACTCTTGCATTATTGCCCATGCGGAAATCAACTTCTCCTCTTTTCACGCTTCTACTTCTTATCGTTCCCTGTATCATATTGCAAATATGAGCAACCAATCTAGTATCAAATACCCAAGAATTAATATAAGAATCAGCGAGAAAAATGTCTGTAACATAAACGACAAGTGTACAAGCAGCGGGAGTACCTTTACTGCCGCCATCCTTCAAGGATTCCAAGTACAGCTTGCAGTTCCTTTTCCAGTGACCCTTCCCATTACAATGAAAGCATTTAGCTTCAGCAGCAAGTCCAGCAGCCTTGGGCGTAGGAGGAGGGTTTGCCTTAGAGATATCATCTTTAGCCTTCGCCTTCTTCTTCTTCCAAGCCCTCTTCTTTGGACCGCCATCACATGGCTACTGCCAGCACCTTTCTTGATATCAGCTTCTGCTGTCTTAAGCATGCCACACAATTCATTCATGCCCTTCTCCGCCCCATGCATATGGTAGTTCGAAATGAAGTTCCCATAGCTCGGCGGAAGAGACGCAAGTATGAAATCAGTGGCCAACTCTGGGCCCATTGGGAAGCGTAGCTTCTCCAATCTCTGAGTGTGACCAACCATCTTGATCACATGTGGGCCAACTACTGTGCCTTCTGCTAGCTTGGTTTCAACAAAAGCCTTGGACACATTGAACCTCTCAGTCCTGGCTTGAGTTTGAAACATATCATTAAGTGCCACGATCATATCGTACGCTGCATGATTATTATCAAATTTCATCTGGAGATCTGGCTCCATGCAAGCGAGCATAAGGCAACCCACTTCAAGATCAGCATCACATGCTTTCTTGTAAGCGGTTTTCTCTGCAACAGGTGCATTATCAGCAGGCTCATCTGGTAATGGGGTGTCTAGAACATCTTCCTTTTTCTCAGCCCTAAGAACACTTCTCAGGTTGCGGATCCAATCCGCATAGTTTGTTCCATTCAACTTATCTTTCTCAAGAATTGAACGCAAAGTAAATGGTTGATTACTGGGAGCCATCTACAACAAAAAGTAATGCAAAATACTAAGACAATGTATCCAAAATAGAGTAAATCATATTAAAATTTTAATAGAATCTACTCCCACTAAAATCAATATCCCTCAATTGAAACTTAGTGATTCAAAACCCACAACTAACAAGTCTACTAGTGAGCTTTAGCATCACCGCGTAGGAGACATGGTAGATCGGTAAGCAGCTCCTTGCTAATCATATCACATGTGACTCTTGTTGTTGGGTGGCATCTCTATGCTTGTGTTGCCAACAACTAATGCTCCAAGGTCCCTAACCGTTAGGATGACCTTGTTCAAGTAACCAAACCTTCTGCTTGTAAGTGTCCGACACGAACCTGTCTAGTCAAGGAAAATCAGTGGCACCCTAATTTCATAGACCCACCACCGATCGTACAAGACATGTGACAGTGCAAGGTTTGGACGAGCATTACAACTTGAACATTACTGAGGGATTGTTCTACTTCACTATCGCATATGTAGACAAAAACATTACCGCACGTAAAAGTAGAACATAGTAAGAACGGTATTAACACAGATATGACTTGGTATAGCCCTTGTTCCTTTGGGGATCTCCATCACCATCAATTTGTTCATCGTGGTGATCGCCATCTCCATGATTCATGTATGCCATCCTTCCGTGATGAGTCCACCAAGACTATCTATCACTACCGCAAGACAGTAAAATAAAATTACATGGTCGCGGATAGGATCATCACAGATTGGCACGCACGCCATTACATAAGAATGAACAATATCTGTGGCTCCAGCCATATTGTCATAATCATGACGTGCAAGCCATGAATTAATTACATACAAGCATCACATACACATAAGGGCTGTACCAATCACAAATACCTACAAAACAGAGTTAACTGATTCCGACGTTTAACCTTAAAACGCCGAAAACATAATTTTGCAAGCTGTTTTTCGCAAATTTGATTTCGCCAAAAGCGACGAAGCGGCTAGCGAATGGATGCGAAATTTTCTGGCGCACGATTTTCTTTTAAAGTTTGCGTCAATCCGAGTTTGTATGCAAATGTTATGGTCGTTTTACCGAACAACACTTTTATTGCAAATTTTCACTCCGACGGCGGATCCAATCCGCCGCCGCCACCACATCGTATGCGCTTGGAACTTGACCTAGGTTCGATTCGATCAATCTTATTAATCTCCAACTCACCGTAATTGGGTTTACATGTATCACTTAACTCGGATGGCAGAATTCCGACCGGTACGAGTAGATCGTTACAATACCGACGTGGCAAGATCAAAAACCATGATCAGGGATTGATCTACAAACATGCATATCTCCATATGCACATACCCGAATCTATAACGAGGCATCTAACAGCTTCGATAGCACTGAAGGGTTATGAGGTTGCTACGCTAGCCAGAAAACAAAAAATGTCGACCCCATAATCCAGGAACAAGAGCTAGTTATAGATCACGGGATTACCACTAGACGCGCAGGTGCAGCAAAAGCGACTCGACGTAGTCGTACACGTCGTGGCAGTGCCGTACAGTTGCGAGGTCGTCCATCTCAACGTCTCCTTCTCCCAGTTTGTCCTTGTGCTCCAGATGCAGCACCTCCTAGGAATCCCACACGTGCAGGGAGGAAGCGTTGCGCCTCCGGACTGCTAGGTTCGCGAGGAGCAGAAGGCGCGAGCGTGGAGAGGTGACGGCGGCTGCCAAAAGGCGTTGATCATCTCGCCCCGCGGCCACCCCTTGCTTATATAGGCGTCCTAACGAGCTCCCACGTTGGAGGCCCATTAGTAACCCTAAACCTAGTCTAATTCGGGTCCAACCCGAATTAAGCTTCCAACCCCTTAAGCGTGCGACCCTATGGGCTCACGTACACATATACATGGCCCAAGTACTCTTACTCAACCAATAGTTGATAGCGGCCTCTAGCAAGACGTGTCAACTCCTATGCATATGCTACGATCATATCAGACAAACCACCACAATACAATATACATGTTATTCCTTTGCCTCATGATATTTGGTCAAACTCGTGGGTTAACACTTAACCCAAGCACGGCCATGCATTTCATGATCTAATCATTTGAGTGGTCCACTGATATCTCTCTCATATGGAGAGTAGCAAATTCCATCTTGATTGACTATGTCTCATAGCATGTTTCCCGACAAACCCGAAAGCTACCTTTATAACTACCCAGTCATGGAGTAGCGTTTGGTAGTCCCTAAGTAGGTCATTTCACATCTTGAGTACATACGACAATCTCAGGTCTAAGGACATAACGTACACGATGTGTATAGAGACAATCTCAGGTCGGGTCTATCCAGCCCCATGTCATACATGTGCCCACATTATTAGTTTGACATCTCTATGTCCATGACTCGTGTAACATAGTCATCAACTAATAATGTGTTGATCTAATATTCATGTATGTTCTACATGAACTCCGATCAGGGACAACTTTAGAATAACCATACAATTAAAAGAGTTTCACAAACAATTCACATAATTGCTAATCAATACAAGATGTCTTTAATGGATATTCATTGAACTCATAACATGTGATGGATACAAGGAAATACAATCATCTCTATGATTACCTCTAGAGCATACTCCCCACAGCTGCCAGGCAGGCTTTCCTGGTCCATTGCCATTGCCACTTCGACATCATCAAGTGGGATGCGGACCGCTTTCTTCCCCGACGCCCTAGTGGACAGTCCACCTGCAACATCGCCGCCCCTCCTGAGGAGGAGAGCATCAGGGTTTGTCCCGCACTGGAGTGTCTGGCTCGAGTTCACACGAGCTTGGACCAGACTCTTGATGAGCTTGACACCATGGGAAGAGCTTACTTACAGTTTACCCATGAGAATGCCTTGCTCAAGAGGCGCCTGGGGGAAGTTGACATCATTCTACCAGTCAGGGCAGGGGAGTCACCTGCTAGGCAGAGAGGTGTCTATGGAGACCCCAACATCAGCACCAACCTGGACTTCTATGATTTCGCCGCTTTATGTAATAAACACGCGTAGTCTACGCGAGAGAGTGTTTACTTCTTATGCATGAACAATTGTCGTTAAGTGTTTAAATGATTGTTATAATGCTTAATGTTTGATTTGGATCTTTCTATGATTGTGAGAGTTGTGGGCATGTCTACAAACTCTCTAGTATAAGTTTAGGTTGTAAGAAATGCATAAATAAAATTTGGGGTTCAATATCTATCTTGCTGTCCTTTGCTGAAATTTTTGGAGCAGTCTGACTTTATCTATTCATATCTCAGTCTCCTTTTATCCAACACCTATGAAATTTTTATGGCAGAAACTAGACTTCTTTATCTATCATATGCAATTCGAACAACCTCCATATCAGTTACGGTTTGGGATATATAGCTGTTACAAGTTGATGTATCTGCACAGTCAGGAACCTGGAACAGTTCTGCTTGTCACCAGTTTTCACCCCTTTTACATTTGAAATCTGAGAATAAAAGTTAAACAAAAGTTGTATATAATTTCAAGGGCTTTTCAGAAATTCTTGCTACACCATCCAAGGATTAACAGGGAATAAATTATGATCATTTTATTGCATTGTTGTTTACAAAAATCATAAGCTTTACAATTGAACATATGAAACTTATACAAGTTGTATGCTACAGATGGTGAACACCAGGAGGAACGCTGCTGGCAACGAGAACCTGCCACCCCCACCCCCTGTTAGCATGGAACAACTGCTCATGATGCAAACTCAACTCATGCAGCAGATGGCTTAGAATATCCAAAATCCGCAGAACAACAATGGCAATGGCAACGCACCCCCTAAGGTTAGGGATAAGAGGGGAGAGTTTCTCAAGGGACACCCACCGGTGTTCAAGCACTCCACTGATCCCCTCCAAGCTGATGACTGGCTTCGTGCAATTGAGAGGCAACTTGAGATTGCACAGTGTGATGATAGAGAGAAGGTGCTCTATGCTGTTGGTCAACTCTAGGGAGCAACTCTGGATTGGTGGGACTCTTACCGCTTCAGACGTAATGAAGCTAATCCCATAGCATGGCAAGAGTTCCGTGAGGAATTCCGCTCTCACCATGTCCCAGCAGGCCTAATGCGTTTGAAGAAGAAGGAGTTCTTGGCCCTCAAGCAAGGGTGTGTATGTCACATCCGGCCCGTTGGGTCGTAGTGGCCCATGTGTGTTAATGACATATTGTGGAGGGTTTAGTCCCACCTTGGTTGTTTAGGGTGGGATAGACCAACATATAAGGCTTCTGGAGTCCATCCCACCATCCCCGGGTTAATCATTTTAAGCGAAGCGAGGACGAAAGCTTAAGTGGGATGGTGATGGGTGTGGTTTGCTCAGCGTGCAGAGTGGATCTGAGCCATTTGGACTCTGGGGCATTATACCTTCATTTGGGATGTTCTCCCAAGTGTATCGGGTAGAACCACCCTTTCTTCTTTCTTGGGGAGTGTCCTCGGATTGGTGAGAGCGCCAAGATGAACTCCCACTTATAACTTGCTTCACTTTCTTGATTAGGGACCCCAAAGGGTTCTTCATTTTCTAGAAAGTGGGATAGACACAATAACAAGACTAGGACAAGGATTAGCGTTAGTGCTAGTTTCCTAGTTTGCCTTGTGGGGAGAGGTTTGAGCAAAGAGAAGCTTGATGAAGACAAGGTATTTTCTTGTGATCTTGAGAGAGTAGCACTACTTCTTCAAAGAGCTAAGAGCTTCACTTGATAGAAGTGAGGAGAAGGAAAGGCAAGGGCAAGGAAGAAATGGTTTGAGCTTGAACTGAATTCTTGTTGGAGTGTGTGGTTTTGAGCTCTCCTTGCATGGCCTTTTATAGGGGGAGAAGATGGCATCAAGGAGGCCTCATGGGGGTATCGGCCGACCCCCAATGGGCTCCTCCTCGGGTGCCATTGTCATGAGCTTTATGGGATGCCTTACATAAAGCAAAGGAGGAAAGGAGGAGACATAAGGGTGTCGGCCGACCCCCTATGATGACTCCAAAGTGGAGATTCCACTCCCACTTTTCCTAGTGTTTGGTGAAAGGTAAAACATGCCAATTGATGTGATCAAAAGCTGAGCTAGAGTGCTCATGATTCCCCGCTTTGAACAAAGAGTAGTGGGAGACAAAAGTGTGTCATGCTTTAGTCAAAGGGTGATTGATGTTCTTTCTTTTTAAAGCATGAAAAAGCTAAAGTGATGTCTCCTAAAGAAAAAACTATATTTTGAAATTCACACTACTCAAATCATGAGATTCTTAGACAAAAGAAGATGGGGGTGAAAGAGAGGTGACTAAAGGGTCCCTAGGGGTGTCGGCCGACCCCCCTAGGATTCTTTTTCTTTTCTTTTTACTTTATCAAAGTCAGCTTATGTCCCCCCTTGGAGAAATCAGGGTTAGAGAGCTTAGGGGTGTCGGCTGACCCCCTTAGGACCTAACCCTGGTTAGTTTTTAGTGCTAACTGATCTTGAGATTTTATTAAGTATAAACTTTATTTTTAAAAGTTTTTAGCATGATGAAAAATTGAAGAAATGAAATAAATGTAAAGATAAATAAAGGAAATGAAAGATAACTACCGATTTACCTTTTGGCAAGGGCTCCTTGATTTTAAGTCCATGGAGAAGGACATCTCCTTTGTGTTCATTCTTAGGATGCACTTCCAGAGATGGAGACCGAGGGCTGTGCACCTCCTTTACTTTCCAAACCTGCCTTCGATTGGCAGGTTCTTCTTTCTTGAGTTCATTGATCATGGTCTCTGGGTATTGCTTATTTTGTCATGGAGGTTGAACTCTTCTTCTTGGTGGATGTGCCTTAACCTATTTGTTAATCTTATAACCATTGAAAGCACATTTTACCTTGTGACTTGGGAATTGGAAATGGATCTGGCCTGATCCCACATAGATGACCGCATTGGTGGTATTGAGGAAGGGCCTTCCCAATATGACGGGAACATCCACATTGGCCCCCATGTCCAGGATGACGAAGTCTTTAGGGATATACTCATCTTGGATGTTAACCAAGATGTCCCTAGCCAGTTGCGAACACATGGTTGATATGTGCCCATGTTGTTTAGTTGTGATGAGTGATTGATCAATATTTGGGTGTTTCAGTTTGAGCGGTTTATACTAATCCTTGTGAAAGCATGGGTGTGCCTGTCTATCAGCTTGTGGTGTGCATGTACTAGGCCCGGAGACAGTGGTCAATGGTGTGGTCAAGGTCGAGTAGAGGCTTGCCATGCTAATGGACTGAGAGCGGTGAAGAGCGGAAGCGGGACTCGGATCGAGGGACGATGGCCGCCAGCGAACTAGCTGTGGTGGCTAGTACTTGGCATCGGCGAGCGCGAGAAGACATGGAGGTAGACCGTTTTGACCAAGTAAAGACGGCCGACGAGCGAGTCGATCAGGAGGCTCAGGGGACTAAGAGCCGGGCTGGGCGAGGACGAGGTGGCACATGTCGAGCGGTTTGGTGGTTTGGGCCTCAAGACCTTCGGAGGATGGTTTCCGAGTTTGGGCCTCCAAACTTAGGGTTTGGTAGTTGAGCCTAAAGCTACCGGTGGTGGGTTTCGTAGATTTGGGCCTCAAGACCCGGGTGGAGCTTCTGAGGAAGCGGGGGCGGCACGTGGCGGAATCCTGAAGGTTGCGTCGAGGCGATGGCAAGTCCAGGCAGGAAGCGGGGCCGTCCGATGAAAACCTAGAAGATATTTCGGCAGCTTGGACTGCAGTGTCCCAGGACTAGTTAGTTCACTCATGTATCGAGGGGCTAAGTGAAAATGTCCACTTAGACCTCCTTATAAGGGGATGAAGGGTTATCTTCATCCTCACCTCTTGCATTTGCCTTCCTCCCTCTCATTCCTAGGTTTTCCCCTCCCCTAGTGATTCTTGCTTGAGGTCCACAAGTTAGTCTTTGTAAGAACTGATTTGTGCAAGGAATGGAGGTCGTAACCTCTTCGTGTCCTCCGGGATTCGATTCATGAATTGCTTGTCTCGTGTTCTTCGCATTTTTGCAATTCCCCTCTCCGGTGTTTTTGCTTGATCTCTCTCGTTTCTTGATCTTTTTGCAAACCACTTGTTGGATAAGGTGCTAGGATCCCTTGTGAAGGTTTTTGACAAAATGAATCGGGTTCGTTTGGGGTGAGCACGCAGATCGGGCGATTTTCCCTTCTCCGGTCATTTTGCTTCCCCCTCTCAGATTTTGATTTATCCCAAATTTTGTGGGGTACCAAAGGCAATGAAACTCATGGAGTAGCATCAATACTACCTCAGGAGCCTGGCCACAAAATTTGGGGTCAATCGGGGTTGATTTGATTGAGTTTCAACTTTTTCCAGTTTTCAGCAAAAATCAGCTCGCTGATACCGGACGTGTCCGGTAAGAATTCCGGACGTGTCCGGTATTTTCCCCTTGGAATTTTAAGCTGAAACTTTGTGGAGACCTGCTCCTTGGTGTCTAGAATCTAGGATTAAAATTTTAGAATTTTTTGACACCATTTGATAGGGTGTTCTTGCTTCAAACTCGTGTTCTTGCTGCTTGTGTTTCCCAACTCGAGGTCACACAACATGCTTCAAACAGCAAGGCCCATAGTATCCTCTTCTCAAGCTTGTGTCTTACTGAGTTTGAGCGAGTCTCGAACCTCACTACGGCATGAGAGATCTGGCAAACACTTGTGAGATATCATGATGGAAATCCTCAGATCAAGTCCAGACTCTTTGATACATACCGTAGGGAGTACGAGAACTTTGTATAGTTGGCCGGCGAATCTGTTGACGGGATGTTCACTCGCTTCCAATCTATCGTCAACAAGATGCGTGCCAATCGGGCCAACTTGTCCTATGATGATCATGAGATGGCTATCAAGATTTTGCATGCTCTTGATCGGAGGGTGTGGGAGATGAAGGTGGCTGCCATTCAGAAGTCACTGGACTATGATGCCCTGACCGTGGACAAGCTGTTCAGCAAGCTCAAGTCCTCGGAGATTGACCACTAGACCCAGGCCAAGCTTGAGAACCCATCAAACCCTTCCATGGCGTTGGTTTCTGGCCCCGGTGGTGCGTCCGCTTCTTCCTCTAACCCTTCACAAGCTTTGTTCACTCTTTCATGTTTGATCTCTGTGACAAAGGAACAAGTGGAGGCTCTTGGAGATGTCGAGCTAGCTTTGGTCATCACTAGGTTCTCGCGGTTTCACAACAACCGCTTGAACCGACGACGCGGTGGCGCGGCCAAGGGGTGCTACTGTTGCGGTGGACTTCACCAAGCGCAAGAACAAGCGCGAGCACCGCTTCGAGGACAAGCACAAGGCCAAGGGCGGCCACTACCGGAGATCCTCGAAGAAGGTGATTGACAAGGTGAAGGCCAAGAACCGAGCCTTCCTCGCCTCCCTCAGTGACATCGAGTGCTCCACCGACGGAGGCTCTTCGTCGAGCGACGACGATGAGTCGAAGGGAAAGGTTGAGGACAAGCTCAACGGCCTCTGCTTCTACGCCGACGCCAAGCACGGTGGCTTCTGCACCATGGCGATTGGAGCAAGTGAGGTCGGCAAGCACAAGGACGACTCCGACACTAACTCTGACACACTCGAGGTATCACCCACCGTTGAGTCTCTCTCTTCCGAGCTTGAGTCCTTGAATGCTGCTTTCATGAGTCAGGATGTTGTGCTCAAGCGTGCGATTAGAGAGAGAACGAGTTCAAGGCTAAGTATCTGAAAACGCTAGATGAGCTCGAGTTTTCTAAGGCATCTGTGGTGGTTACCGAGGAGGTAGAGTGTGATGCTTGCGCCATTCACATGTTTAGTCTTGTCACTCTCCAGGACAAGTATGGCACTCTACTTGAGGAGGTCAGTGAGCTGAAGGCTAGGCCTAGCTTACTTGGTGTGTGCAAGTCTTGTGAAGGCTTGCCTTCTGAGCTGGCACAAAAGGATGTTAGGATTGCTATGCTAGAGAAGGTCAGCTTAGATAGCACTAGAGAGTCGGATCGCTTTGAGGCTTTGGAGCTTGAGATCGTGTCGTGCATACACGACAAGATGCATAGCGAGGAGGAAAACACATACCTTCGGTCCATATTGAGTTGGGTGTCTTGCCGAGAGCCACAGTTGGGCATGATGCTAAGCCAGTGCAGGCGAGCTGGCAGCATGGGAGTAGGCTTTGCTATAGGTGGGAAGGACGATAGCTTGTTTGGGAAGATCGGTGAGTGCAGTGGTTTGAGCGAGAGTGAGAAACCCACCACAACTCCCAAGCTTACCAAGATCACTCCACCTAAGCCTACCAACCCCTCTGAGTTACCTGTGAGAGATGGTGTGTTTGAAGAGCCACCCAAAACCACTCCACAGAAGCAAGTGTGGATTCCCAAACCGAACCACCTTCGGAACCCACTTGACACCTTGCCCGACATCTCTAGTAATCCTCTTCCTAAGAAAGCAAGAGCCACCCAACCCAACAAGAGAGTGCCTACCAAGAGTGTGGTGAGGTACCACTGTGAGTATTGTGAGCGGGATGGGCACTTGGCTGAGTTTTGCTATAGGAGGAAGAGAGATGATCGGAGGTAGGTTGAAATGAACAACCAGGACATGTACCACCCACCGGTTGGGGTGCGTGGACCGGAAGTTCAGAGGCGCACTACTAGGCCTAGAGGTGCAATGCCTCAAGGTGCTAGGCCTCAGGAGGTGAGACCATGCGGTGGTCATGCCCGGTGAGGTACTGCTCGTGACCAATACAACTACAGGCCTTGTGGCGGTGGCTTCATTCCCCTCACCTTTAGCGGACCATCTTTTTCCTATGGTGGTGATCGCTATCCCCCTATGGGAAGGGAGATGTTTTGTATGCCTCCTAACCCTTTCTTTGGGCAAATGAACCAACACTGGTATCCTTCACAGTTTACTAACCCCAGTGTTGCTTCGTTTGCGCACCCTATGTCTTTCTATTGATGTAGGAAGGAGGACTGGAGGAGACTTGGCTTGTGGATTCCGGATGTTCACGCCATATGACCGGAAGTGCCAAGTGTTTCTCCAGCCTCGACCCCGTGTGCCACACCGAGTATATCACATTTGGGGATAAGAGTAAAGGTAAGGTTGTGTCCTAAGGGTCAATCCGTGTCAATTCATCTTTTGTCCTCAAGGATGTTGCTTTGGTTGCAAATTTACATTTTAACCTTCTTTCGGTTTCGCAACTCCTTGATGATGGTTTTGAAGTAAGCTTTAAGCCTAATCTTTCTTGGATTTTGGACTCTCGGGGTGAGCTTGTTTGTCGGATTTTGCCCTTCGGGAAGGTTTTTCGTGCGGATTTTTCTATCTCTTCCGGACCTTCTCGTTGTCTTCTTGCCGGTTCTTCTTCCGATCTTTGGAAGTGGCATAGGAGATTGGGACATCTTAGCTTCAACTTGCTTGCAAGGCTTAGCTCGATGGACCTTATCCAAGGATTGCCGAAGCTGAAATTTGAGAAGGATTTGGTTTGCCATCCTTGTAGGCATGGCAAGATGGTTGCTGCTTCCCATCCTCCCGTGACTGAGATTATGACCAAACAACCCGGCGAGCTCTTACACATGGACACAGTTGGTCAAGCTCGGGTTAGATCGGAGGGAGGAAAGTCGTATGTGGTTGTAGTCATTGATGACTATTCGAGATACTCTTGGGTGTTCTTTTTGGAGAGTAAGGATGAGGCTTTTTCACATCTTTGAGATTTGATTTTGAGATTACAAAATGAGCTACCCAAGCATGCCATGAGAGCTATACGCAGTGACAATGGCACATAATTCAAAAATGCTCAATTTGCATCTCTTTCCTCTTCTTTGGGTCTCGATCACTAGTTTTCCTCTCCTTACACTCCCCAGTAGAATGGTGTTGTTGAGCGCAAGAATCGGACGCTTGTTGAGATGGCTAGGATGATGCTCGATGAGTATAGGACTCCTAGGAGGTATTGGGCCGAAGCGATAAATTCTGCTTGCTATGTTTCCAATCGCATTTTTCTCTGAGCTTTCAAGAAGAAGACTTCTTATGAGTTGCGATTTGGGAGACCACCCAAGGTAAGTCACCTACGGGTGTTTGGGTGCAAGTGTTTCATCCTCAAGAAGAGAGGTAAGTTGGACAAGTTTGAGTCTCGGTCTTCTGACGGTATCTTTCTTGGTTATGCTACTCATTCTTGTGCTTATCATTCTCTTAACCTTGAGACTAACCGAGTGATGGAGACTTGTGAGATTACTTTCGATGAGACTATGCCTTGTAGTTCCACTACCCTTGAGCTTGCATGTGATGATGAGGTGAACACTAGCATCTTTGTGGAGGAGGAGCAGGATGATGGCGATTGGGGTGATCCCGAGCCAACTCCACCGGCTGCCCCCTTCGACCCTACGACGTCTACTTCGGCTCACGGCCCCGACCCATCTACTCCTCTACATGGGGGCCGTTCGAGAAGCTTCCTCAGTCGGTGCCCGTTGCACCTAAGGGAGCTCTAGCTGATGTTGAGGGGGAGGCTACTTCTTCAAGGCAAGCTCCCTGCTACATCTAGAAGCAACACCCACCGAAGAACATCATCGGCGACATTGACAGTCGAGTCACGCAGTCTAGGTCCTATCTCTCTCACTTTGCTCATTCGGCTTTTGTCGCTTCTTTTGAGCCCCGAGATGTTGGACATGCTTTGATGGATCCGGATTGGGTTAATGCCATGCATGAGTTAGAAAACTTTGAGCGAAACCGCGTTTGGGTCTTAGTGCCACCACCACCAAGTTGCCACCCTATAGGAACCAAGTGGGTTTTCAAAAACAAACAAAGTGAGGATGGGGTGGTAGTGCGTAACAAGGCTAGGTTGGTAGCGCAAGGCTTTTGTCAAAAGGAGGGAATAGATTATGAGGAAACATTTGCTCCCATAGATCGTTTAGAAGCAATTAGAATCCTTCTAGCTTTTGTGGCTTCTAAGGGTTTTAAACCTTTTCAAATGGACGTTAAAAGTGCTTTCTTAAACGGCTACATAGAGGAGGAAGTGTATGTTATACAACCTCCCGGTTTCAAAAATCCCAAGTTTCCAAACCATGTTTTTAAACTTCACAAAGCTTTGTATGGTTTGAAACAAGACCCTAGAGCATGGTATGATAGGTTGAAAACATTTTTGCTTGCTAAGGGTTTTAAAATGGGATCGGTAGATAAAACGCTTTTTCTCCTCAAGCAAGGCAAAGACACTCTCCTAGTCCAGATTTACATGGATGGTATCATCTTTGGTGGTTCTTCTCATGCTCTTGTTGCCAAGTTTGCAGATCTTATGAGCAGGGAATTTGAGATGAGCATGATGGGAGAGCTGACTTTCTTTCTTGGGTTGCAAATCAAGAAAACCTAGGAAGGGACGTTTGTGCACCAAGGCAAGTACATGAAGGATACTCTAAAGAAGTTCGATATGGGTGAGGCAAAACCTCTTTCCACACCCATGTCGACTACGACTGCCTTGGATGCGGATGAGGATGGCGAGCCGGTTGATCAGACGGAGTACCAAAGCATGATCGGGTCGCTTTTGTACTTGACGGCGACCCGGCCGGACATACAGTTCAACATCTGCTTGTGTGCGCGCTTTCAGGCGTCTCCACGCACTTCACACAAGCAGGCGGTGAAGCGCATCATGAGGTACTTATGCTTTACTCCCGAGTTTGGATTGTGGTTTTTGGCCTCTTCCTCTCTTGTGCTTTGCGGTTATTCTGATGTTGATTTTGCCGGTTGTCGTCTTGATCGAAAGCCCACTTCTGGGCTTGCCAATTTCTCGGGTCTTCTCTTGTGTCTTGGTCTTCTCATAAACAGTCTAGCATGGCTCAGTCGACCTGCGAAGCTGAATACGTTGCTGCCGTTAGCTGTTGTTCTAAGTTGTGGATGATTGCGACTTTGAAGGATTTTGGTCTTGTGCTTACTAAAGTGCCTCTGCTTTGTGATAGCACGAGTGCCATTAGTGTGGAAAAAAACCCCGTGCTTCATTCTAAGACCATGTACATTGATGTTCGCTTTCACTTTCTAAGAGATCATTATGATAAGGGCGACATTGACCTCTGGCATGTCGATAACCAAAACCAACTTGCGGATATTCTCACAAAGCCTTTGGATCAAGCTGCATTTTCTCGCCTTTGGGGCGAATTGGGTGTTTGCTTTCCTTTTTAGAGGAGGGAAGTTTTGTGTATCATATTTCTTCTTTTGGTTTTTATTTGACCTTTCTTTTTGTTTCTTAGTTTTTAGTTGGTGTCAGTTTGCATTTTGCATCTCACTTGCATTTGTGACATAGTTCATTTTGAGCTTCATACCTATAGCCGATATAATGAAATTATGCTCCGTTTGAGGTGATTTATGTGTCTATGGTGTTGCTTAACTTAGACTCTCTTTGATCTTTTGATATGCAATAGAGCTAAGTTAGAAAATCTTTAAAACTGATTTTAATTCCCTACATCACCTCTGAAATGACACTAGCATGTGTAGGCTTTTGATGATCCCTCTTGGTTGTTTTGTATATAGCTTGTAACTATGGTTCTTCATTGTTTCATTCACTTCCATTGAGCACCATGTTTAAACTTGATCTAAAATGAAGTAGCTCTCTGAATAGTGAATTGAGAAGATCGAGTTGGGTTTGCATTTGTGAGCACTTCACCGTGTGTTCGAGACTGCTTCCCATATGGGTTGAACTTGACTGGTGTCGTGTATGACCGAAACCGGTATGTTAAGCTCTTTGGCTTCGCCCGGTTGATAAGTGGCATCACTTTTCTTACAACCACTCGCATACACTTACTTTGTGCCTAAAACTAATTTTGCTGCAACACTCTGAAAATGTAAAATTTGATTCAGTTTGGGTCATTGGCTTGTTGTATGAACTTTGCTAGGGATAGTTTTACTCGCTATGCATGAGATAGTTTTGAGGTTGATATTATCTTGTATGCCATGTTTAGTTGTCTCTAGGAGGTGATACCCTTTCTCTGCTCACACATGTAAACTTCTCTAAACTAGCTTCTAGTGTGATCTTTAGCTCAACTAGAGTCTTTGTTGGGCACATAGAGCTTTTCCTATTCTTACAGGATCATATCACTTAGAGCATCCTTTCATTGTCTTTGCTCTATGTATGAAGCTTTTGCACTCATTTTTGCATTTCATGGCATGTGTGGCCTTCCTCTTGAGTCTTGAGCTTTGATGAGCTACATGTGTCAACAAGGGGGAGAGATGTGCATTCCACTCCATCTACACTTAAGGGGGAGAGTTGTGCATAGTGGGGAGAGATTTGTGTTCAAGGGGAGAAAATGTGCTCTTTGTGCTTTCGCTCAGGGGGAGCTTTTGCTAGATGTGCTAGATGTGTTGAGCCTTTGCCTCTTCTGGAGGGTCTAGCTTGTTTTCTTGGCTCCGACAGGTTTCGATTGGTCTTTTGTGCCTTTTGTACTTCAATTGGTATCTGTTGACACTGTTTTTCAACACGTGTCAAATGAGCTAAGGTTTGACTGGTCAGCGGCCGTTCGCTATCGGCATCGGTAAAGTATGAGCCAATATTGCCGATGGGAGTGTCGCAGGAAGGCCAAGTGTGTTGCCGGTGAAGAGTCATTGCCGATTGCCGATGAAGAGTCCTTGCCGATTGCCGATGAGGGATCATTGCCAAATGCCGATGAAAGGTCATTGCCGATTGCCGATGAAGGGTGGTTGCCGATTGCTGATCGGGAAAGTATTGCCGATGCCGATGCCGATGGGCATGGAATGCTGATGGGCGTGACTTAGCGTTTGGTGGCAGCAGAAGACTGCAGGTGGCCAAAGAAGGAAGTCGCAGGGATCTGCCGATGGAAAGTTTCCATCGAAGAGGAGTATAAGGAAATTGGTGTTTTGTACCAGTATTATTATAGTAGTTTGAGTCCGACTATTGCATGAGTCGTTTATTTTCCTTTAAAATAGGTGTGTTTGTTTAGGGAAATAAATATTATTGTTTTAGATCCGACTCCTGCGTGAGTCAATTTCCTTAAAGATAGGAGTTTGTTTTAGGAAGGATATGAGTCGTGTCCTTGTACAACTCTCCATGCGGGAGTATAAATACGTGCCCGAGGGTCACGGAAAAGACAATCAATCCAATTAAAACAAACCAATTTTATCTTATTCTACTTTTTATCGCAATTTACCCCTTTTTTGCATTAGCTGTGGTTATCAACGAGTTCTTTCAAGCTTCGACGGGCTGCATCATCTTGATCTCCGTCAAATCCTTGCAAGTTCCGCGTGGGAGTACCTCTGAGCTTTGGCATTCCGGGCGCATCGCTATTTGCCTCGTTCAGCTCTGCTCTAGTTATCCTTGATCAATCTGAGCCTTGACGTCTGGGCGCATCGCTGTCGTCTCGTTCAGTTTGTTCTAGTTATCATCCTTGTAGATTGATTGGTCAAATCGACTGGCACGCCTCCGGAATACCGAGCTTTGGGTAATAGCCCGAGGTGTTCGCAAATCCTGACGCTTTTTGTGTCAACACCTCTTTTGGCACGCTCGGTGGGACCCGATTATACAAATATGCACATCTATCATGGGTGATCACGCCGACGTTAACCAGAGGAATGTCATTGAAGTCTCTGAGGCCGATCTGAAAGATGATCAGAAGCAGGCCATGGAGCGGGCTATGGAGGAATACAAACAATTATATCTAAAGTCCTTCAGCCTTAGCAGGAGCGGCGAAGCAATCCAGAAGCAAGATCCGCCGTTGCCACGGCAGGTCACGTTCGACGCCAATCCTGGTAAGCTACAGGAGATGGTTAATGCTGCTGTAAGTCAAGCATTAATTAGTCATTCCAGCGTGTTGTCCAATACTGTCTACAACGCTGTTACGCAATCATTCAAGGAAGGGCATGCACCACGATATGTCGGTCCAGCGTACCATCAACCTGGATTGGCATCTACAAGCCCATCGGCAGCCCCAATGGCGTCTTCCACCCCTGTGGAACTGTCTGCCGATGTGGCTACATCACCAAGACCAAACGCTGGTGGCGTCACCAAGCTCAACCCAGATCCAGCCGCGTCGGCAACTTCAGGACCAGCCCCTGCTAACTGGTGGGGATACGGTATGCCTCGGAATCTATACGCTGGTTCTAATCTGGTGCAGGGGGACAGTTCGGCTTGGAGGAACACTATGGCATCGGCAACGCAGTCACAGTCGATGGCCCCTATGATGCACAGCTCTGCACCTGCTCCAACAGTACAAGTGCCATCAGATGATCTTCAAGTAATTCCTAAGATACCCCTAATGCCACCATTGGCAAGCTCGGTGCCGATGCAACACATTATAACCACCGGCAGTCAATCTCTGGTGGCAAATTCATAGGCTGGAGTGCCGATTCCCCAAGGTAATCTGGTGATTGATTGCTCCAGAATACAAGAGCCGCATGCTCCGGTCAGCTATCAGCCATCGGTAACCCATATGACGATGATTTATAATCCTGGATGGGTCAACCAGCCGCTGGCTCAACAGCCTGGCGTATCGATGTATCAGTATGGAGGCCCAACTTACACTCAGAGCGGACCATGAGTACAGCAACCGATGAATGTGACGGTTCAGCCAAATCCGCCAAGTGTGCAAAACTATCCATCGGTAAGTCAACCGATGCATAGTGTTCAGATGACTGGTGCTGCGCCCGCGACTACTACGCATCTTCAAGAGGCGCGTCAGCCGACTCCACCAGTCGACAATGAGCCAATGAGTCGGCAAGAGCAGGATGCATACTGGGTCGGTAAGATTGCCGAAGTCATGAAAGAGCAATTCGGCATCAAACCCAAGGTCAACACGGACTCCTATCGGACTCCATATCCTCCTGCATATGACCTGATTCCTCTTCCAAATCGGTACAAGGTGCCCGATTTTACCAAGTTCTCCGACCAAGACGACACGTCAACAATGGAGCACATCAACCGCTTCATTATCCAGTGCGGAGAAGCTGCCAACAGGGAAGAGCTAAGGGTGAGGTTGTTCTCTTCGTCATTGTCTAGATCAGCATTCACATGGTTCATATCGTTGCCTCCAAATTCTATAATTACATGGGCCGATCTAGAGAGGCAGTTTCACAAATACTTCTTCGCTGGTATACATGAGAAGAAGCTTACCGATTTGGTCAAGATGAGGCAACGCAACGACGAATCGCTAGAAAGCTTTGTGCAAAGGCTACGGGACGTGAAGAACAAGTGCTACAGTCTGGTGCTTGATGATCGACAACTGGCAGATTTGGCCTTCCAAGGATTACTGCCGCACATCAAGGACAAGTATGCGTCCCAAGAATTTGACAGTCTAAATCATCTGGTGCAGAGGATTGTCGTTCAAGATATCAAAGCTTTTGAGCCTAGGAAGACTTGGAACAAGAAGGTGACCTTCATCGGGAAAGAAGAAGACTCTGGGTCAGATGAAGAGGCTGATGTCGATGCGGCCGAATGGGTGAAGGATAAGAAGCCTGTGTCTTGTCCATTCGGCCAAAAGGAGACTGAAAGGTTCACCTTCGACATCACCAAGGCCGACAGGATGTTTGACTTATTGCTGCAAGAGGGGCGAATCAAGTTGGCGCCCAACCAAGTAATTCCATCGGCCGAAGAACTCAAGAAGATTAGGTACTGCAAGTGCCACAATGCAACCTCACACAGTACCAATGACTGCAAAGTATTCAGGCAGCAGTTGTAGTCAGAAATTGAATCTGGGCGTATTAAGTTTGAAAATTCTAAAGTCCAGAAACCGATGAAGATAGATCAGCACCTGTTCCCAAACAATATGGTGGAAATCAATGAAAAAACAGAGTGCTAACATTGGAAGCTGCCAGGAAGAGTTCATCGGTAGATCCTAACTACCAAGTACCTGAGCACGACGCAAGAAGGTTTGCCGATGACAGAAAGGGTAAGAAGGTTGCTGATGAGGGTAATAGCGCCAACCGGGCTCCTGGGGTGGTGATCACACACCAACAGCCGAGGCGAAATCATCGGCAATCACGTGAAGAACAATATCAGCAAGAAGAAGAGGAGCATCGGGAATAGCTTCGACATAAGGACCACTGGAGGTGTCCCTTCTTCGTTCACTGCTGGGAGGAGGGCATCAAGCTGACCACTGCCGATAATTGTCCGGAGTGCAATGGGTACTACGCTGCCGATCGGTCAGGTAAGAGACCTTGTTTTGATGATCAGGCACCTAGGTACGCCAGCCCGCTCAGAGAGAATAGATCGGCATATGACCGACTGGGGGGGAAGCTCAGTGCCCATGATCGGCTTGGCAGGCGTGTTGATCAGGGGGAGCTAGAGGAGATGGCCAATGCTAGAGTGCCCGACGAAGAGATATTCTCCAGAGATCCCAACATCGGAAGCAGTGTCGATGTAAGCAGTGGGAAGCAGCACCAACCCGTCTGGAAGACCAAGCTTCCTCCCTGGTGCCCTAAGGGTTTGACCAAGACCTAGAAGAGGAGGATTCAGCGCCAACGCCGTGATGACCTGTGTGACGATGCAGGATCCTCGAGGGAGAAGCAATGGAGGCCGAAGCGCAAGGGCAGGGATCCATTGGCAGACGTAAACATGGTCGTCATGTTGCCGATGGAGTTCATGGCACCCGTCAGCGATGATGAAGAGGCTGCCGATATGGCACAATTGGTGCTAGATCCGATGACGGTTGTCTTTGAGAAGCCTGCCGATGATGAGAGGCAGCATCTGAGGGCTCTGTTTGTCAAGGGCAAAGTGGATGGTCAGCCGATGACAAAGATGCTGGTAGATGGCGGCGCCTCGATCAATATAATGCCATATGTCGTGTCCAGAAAGCTTGGTAAAGGTGACCAGGATTTAGTCAAGACCGACATGAAGCTCAAGGACTTTGAAGGCAACGTGTCGACAGCTATGGGGGCAGTGTGCGTTGACTTAACCATCGGCAGTAAAACTTTGCCGACGACATTCTTTGTGATCAGTGGCAAAGGCACCTACAACTTGCTACTAGGAAGGGATTGGATCCACGCCAATTGATGTATCCCTTCTACTATGCATCAAAGTCTGGTACAGTGGATCGGAGACAGAATTGAAGTTGTCCGAAGTGAAGCCCCATCTGTTGTCGCATCGGCAGAATCAGAGACGTATGAGCAGACCAGGTGCATATCTGGCGAGGCTTGGGACAAAGACTTCCTCAAGGTTGCCGATTACCGTATCAACCCGATCCAAGCAGTCGGTCCCGAGGAGGAGTCTTAATGGATCAGTTCGCCGATGACGGAAAATTGGGGCAGGGCTTTACGTCTGCCTATGACTTGCTCGAGATCGACATCGGCGATGGTAGTAAACCTAGGCCTACTTTTATTAGTGCTAAGTTAGATTCCCAATGTAAACAGCAGTTGACTGATTTATTAAAAGAGAATAAAGATTGTTTTGCTTGGGACTATACAGAGATGCCTGGTTTAGACCGATCAATAGTTGAACATCGGTTACCCATCAAATCCGGTTTCCAACCACATTGGTAGCCGGCGCGCCGATGCAATCCTACTATCTTACCCGACATCAAGGCTGAGATTACAAAGTTAATCGAAGCTGGATTTATTCGGCAATGTCGATATGCCGATTGGATTTCTAACGTGGTTCCTGTGTATAAAAAGAATGGAAAACTTCGTGTTTGCATTGATTTCAGGAACCTTAACAAGGCCACGTCGATGGATGGCTACCCGATGCCCGTTGTCGATTTGCTGATCGATGCTGCTGCTGGACATCAAGTTATTAGCTTCATGGATGGTAATGCTGGGTATAATCAAATATTCATGGCTGAAGAAGACATATCCAAGACTGCTTTCCGATGTCCAGGTCACGTTGGCTTATTTGAGTGGGTAGTCATGACTTTTGGCTTGAAGAATGCCGGTGCTACTTATCAGAGGGCAATGAATTTTATCTTTCATAAGTATATCGGCACAATAGTTGAAATCTACATCGATGACGTGGTGGTTAAGTCTGGAGACTTCAAGAAGCATCTTGCCGATTTGCTAAAGATATTGGAGTGCACAAGGGAGAATGGGTTGAAGATGAATCCTAACAAGTGTGCATTTGGTGTATCGGCAGGGCAGTTTCTGGGTTTCATGGTGCATCAAAGAGGCATCGAAATTGGCAGAAAGTCTATTGATGCAATTAACAAGGTGGTTGCTCCTACGAACAAGACTGAATTGCAGTCCTTGATCGGCAAGATTAATTTCATTAGAAGGTTTATATCCAATCTGTCTAGTAAAATTAAATCTTTTAGTCCTTTGTTAAAGTTGAAAGCCGATCAAGAGTTTGCATGGAAAGAAGAGCAGCAGTCAGCCTCAGAGGAGATTAAAAAATACTTAGTAAATCCTCCAGTCTTGGTTCCACCTCAACACGGGAAGCCTTTCAGGTTATATTTGTCTGCCGATGATGGCGTTATCGGATCGGCCTTAATTCAAGAATTTGAAGGGAAGGAACGTGTGATATATTACCTGAGCAGAAGGTTGGTGGATGCTGAAACCAGGTATTCGGCCATAGAGAGATTATGCTTGTGTTTATATTTCTCTTGCATTAAATTGAGGCATTATTTACTATCAGCTGAATGCACTGTTATCTGCAAAGATGATGTGGTCAAGTACATGCTATCAATGTCAATTTTGAGTGGACGAATCGGTAAGTGGATTTTGGCACTGTCTGAGTTTGACCTGAAGTATGAATCGGCTAAGGCTGTTAAGGGTCAGATGATGGCCGATTTTGTTACTCAGCATTGCAATATGGTGAGCTTTGTTGAGATTTCTCCTTGAGCTTTATTCTTTGATGGGTCTACCTGCAAGGATGGAGCAGGTGTTGGTATTCTCTTGATTTCACCCCGAGGACAGAAGTATGAGATCTCGTTGCCGATTGTTGCTACTTCAACAAACAATCAGGCTGAGTACCAGGCTTTACTCAAGGGGTTGGAGTTACTTAGGGAAGTGCGTGCCGATGCCGTTGAAATCTTCGGTGATTCCATGTTGGTGATTAATCAATTGATCGGGACATATGAATGCCAAAGTGAAGTGTTGATTGCAGCCCATGAGCGGTGTTTGCAGTTGTTGAAAGAGTTCAAAGAATATCGACTTGAGCACATCCCAAGATTGCATAATGAAGAGGCCAATCGGTTAGCACAGAATGCCTCAGGGTATCAACCAATTCAAGAAGTCACGACATCGGTAACAGTTGCCGATGACTGGAAAAAGAAGATTGCCGATTACTTGAGGGACCCATCTAGGAAAGTTGAAAGGTGTCTAAGGTTCCAAGCTACTAAGTATGTGCTCCTCGACGATGAGTTGTATTATCGGACGATTGATGGAGTTTTGCTTAGATGTCTTGGCAAAGAGGAATCGAAAGAGTTGATGGGTGAGATCCATGAAGGTGTATGTGGAGCGCATCAATCGGCATTCAAAATGAAGTGGATGATCAGGCGGAATGGATATTATTGGCCGACAATCCTTGAAGATTGCTTCAATTATTTCAAAGGGTGTCAGGACTGTCAAAAGTTTGGTAATGTGCAAAGAGCACCTGCATCGGCAATGAATCCTATAATTAAGCCTTGGCCGTTCAGAGGGTGGGCTATTGATCTCATCGGCCAAATTTATCCGCCATCGAACAAGGGGCACAAGTTCATACTTGTTGCTACCGATTACTTTACTAAGTGGGTCGAAGCAATTCCTTTGAAGAAGGTGACATCGGCAAACATGGTGGATTTCGTTAAAGAACACATTGTTTACTGATATGGTATTCCTCAGACTATTACTACCGATCAGGGAACTATGTTCACATCGGGACAGTTTGATGAGTTTGCTGCTAGCATGGGTTTCAAGGTGTTAAACTCTTCTCCTTATTATGCCCAGGCTAATGGTCAGGCTGAAGCTACTAATAAGGGGGTTATGAAGCTTATTAAGTGCAAGATTGAAGAGAACCCTAGAAGGTGGCATGTGGTGCTAAACGAGGATTTATGGTCATATCGGATGGCTTGTCATGGTGCAACCAAGGTTTCACCGTATCAGTTGGTCTATGGACACGATGCTGTCCTACCTTGGGAAATTAAGACTGGTTCTAGGCGGTTATCTTTTCACGATCAACTAACGACCGATGACTACACTACTTTGATGAAAGATGAATTAGAGGACTTAGCAGGTCATCGGTTGAGGGCATTAATTAGCATTGAAGAGAATAAGAAGAGGGTTGCCAGATGGTATAACAAGAAAGTAAAGATGAAGGAGTTTGCCGATGGCGATTTGGTTTGGAAGTTCATTTTACCGATTGGGACTAAGAGGTCTAAATTTGGAAAGTGGTCCCTAATTGGGAGGGTCCTTATCGGATAAAACAGTCCGCTCCTGGTAATGCTTACATTTTGGAAACTCTCGAAGGAGTTGCATTCTCTAGAGCGATCAACGGCAAATACTTAAAAAGGTATTACCCTAGCATATGGGTAGATGCATAGTGCTCAGTCGAATGCCGATAAAAGAGAAATTATAATACATCGGCAAAAGTGTATAAACGTTATATTACAAGAGCCAAGATCAAAGTCTTAAAGTTACATTTGCCGATACTACGAACAGATTATAACAAAGAGTGGATGGCTGATATCGCACGCAGGCGAATTTGCTCTATCTCATCCATCTCTTTGGCATCGGCGTCAGCGGAGCCCTCGATCGGTTTGATCTTCTTTTTCCACAGGATGGCTTGTCGAGCGTTCTGGTCCCTTTCTTGCCGCAGAACCCTGATGGAATCGGATAGTCGGGTCTTCTTCTGGTTGGCTGCGGTCAAGGCCTCCTCAACCTTTTGTAATTCGGCTAATAATTCTTCTTTCTTGGCCGATAACTGAAGGACTTCTTGGTCGAGGTTGTTGATGGAGACTTCTGCTTGACCGATGTTCTTGTGCTTCTCATTGGCGATATTTTTAAACTTCAGCTTCTCTTCCTCGCTCTTGGCTTGAGTGGCCCTATCGGCAATGCGACGCAGAAGCCTCTGATACTGGATCTATTTGATGTCTAGGAAGGTTGCCTGGAGAAGGACTTCTGCCATATCGGCAGGGAGATGATCTTGGATATCCTTGAAGACAATCCTTGCTATTGATGAATCCTGAATGAGCTGGGACGTATCTTGTAGCAGCAAGGAAAGCAACTCTTCCAGCTTGGATTTGATCTCTACCGATAAGGTTGGGACCGAACTCTCCTCTTCGTCCTCATCGGGGATGTCGACCGCAAAAGAAAATAGACTGTCTGCTTGGATGAGGCCTTGGCGTTCGTCTTCATTCTGAGGGTTCAAGCTATAGGAGAAGAGACTGTTCGGAGAGTCCTGAGCCTGGAAACAGAGGGGTTAAAATAACCGATTGTAAAATTATGCCATAAGCTTTAGAATGATCGACTCACCATTTTGAAGCGGACCACCTGCCTAGGGCTTGGTATACTGGATGGTCCAGCTTCATCTCGGACATCGGCGGCGGATGCCGACGATTGGGCCCTTGCTGGAGAAGCGGCCGACACCACTGGTGCTGGTGTTGTTATTGCCGGCATCGCTTCCGATACGGTGGCCGTTTCTTGTGGCGGCGACCCTACTCTATCATCGGGGACTTCGGCTGACGGTGTCGATGCCGACGTTACTTCTGCTACGGCAGGTAGAGTTGTTTCTTCACCGGGGAGTCTGGCCGATGGTGCCGATGATGATGCCTCCGCCATTGTAGCGGGTGGAGTTGTCTCTTGGTTCGGGACGTCGTCCATCGGTTGATCAGACACAGAAACCGATGGAGATTCTGCCGATGACCCGCCGGTAGTTGGATGGGCGACTGGGACCGGAGGCAGTCCTGCTGGTGGCGCATCGGCAGTTGATGGTGCGGTTGGAGTCGATGGCGAAGGAGAAGCCAGCCTCAGGCGCCTCTTTTTCGTTGGTGCAGCAGCAGGGGAACCAACCCGCTTGGATGAAGACCGGGGGGCATCGGCAGCTGGGCTGGAAGGTGCTTGTCTGCTGGAAGCAGATGCCGATGACCATAGTGCCTGAAAAGTATAAAACAAGTTATACAAAATGGGATATTGCCGATGAAATAGTATGTAATCGGTACGGGTAAAGATGGATTTACTGCATAAACCCGCGTCAGGGCAACAGCAGCGGCCGATGTAGTCTGGGCTTTTGTAGGTGGCGGCGTAGGTACCTGTTGAGGCGTGAAGGCAGCCAGCGTCGGAGCTTTGGTGCCGATGATGGATATGGGGCCCATTATCCGAAGATTGAAGGGCCTGCCACTGTTGCTCGTTGTGGGGATCGAATCATCGGCCTGTCAAGCGCAAAGGAGTTAAGTACCGATGACGAAAGTAAAGTAATAAAAATACATCGGATGGAAGACTTACTGCGTCATCTAGGATGATGTAATCGGCGTCAATCAGGTGCCGATAGTAGTGCGAAGACTTGGCGAATAGCTGGCACTTCCACTCTTGCCACCAAGACTTGTACTCGTTGGTGATGAAGGAGGTTGGCGACCAGGAAGACAAATCGATATCTGACGTATCGGCGTCGGCAGGAAGGTTGACAACTTTATTCCAGTCTAATGCGCTCGAGATTGTCTGCCTTGACCTCACTACTTTGGAGTAGCAGAGTTTGATCGGCAGTTGGCCAAATGCCAGTTGTCTCGCCGCTGCCGATGGATAGTAGAACTCGTAAGATGGAGGGGCATTCTTCCCAGATCCGAAGATATTCACTGGAATCGCTCGGGGAGTGATGCTGGCCTTCATGATTGCTCGATTCTCAGGCAGGTTTACATCGGACAGGATGAACAGCAATGGGAACGGGTTGTGCTCATCGATATATGGCCACCAGGTCCTTTCTGTAGAGGGGAGTCTGTTGTAGAACTTCTCGAAAAAGTAGCCGAAGTATTCTGTATCGCCATCGGTACCTGGCAGCACTATGATAGCCTCTCCAAAATTAAGCGGAGGGCGAGTTGCCGATTCATCGTCCCCGTATCGGTAATCTTCTGATATGTCCCTTGGGAATTGTTGGGCGAACAAATCAAACTGGAGGGCCTTGTGCATGTGTGCGTTCAACCACAGATTGACAAACCACCAGGGGCCCCCAAGATTGCCGATGGGTTCTCCCAGCAGTAGCCTCTGGGATACTTGATGTAGTAATCGGTATACTGATCCGAGAAGGTACCTGCCTAAAGGAAGCCTTGTTCCATCGGCAAGTAGCTCAGCCGCTGGAAGGTGCATGGTGGTCGGGCCGACGGTTTTGCCGCAGAAGACGAACTTCTCCAGCCACATGTTCAGGAAAATGGCGTGCTCCCGTTGGTTTACCGATCCGGTTTTCTGGTTCTCCTTGATGTAACCCGTCCAACCGCCGATGTTCCGGGTATTCATCTTATACTCGGCTTTTCTGTTGAAGAGGGTGAAGGTATCGGCAGAGGTGATGTCTAAGCCGGTCAACATGTAGACATCGGCAAGGGTTGGGGAGGATGGTCCATGCCTAAAGAGGAAAGCGTTCATGCTATCGGACCAGAAATATGAGGCTGCCCTTAACAAGTTTTCGTTCTTCTCCATATCGGCAATTGAAAGCCTGATACACTGATCCAGGCTGCGTTCTTGCCAGTACACTTGCTGTGATCTCGCTACCCTAAGGTACCAATTCTTCCAACCCTTGGTAGGCTTGGGCCATGACCGGAAGGCGTCCTTCCACAATCCTAGACCGAAACACTCGGATCTGAATTGTACCCGATTGGTTTCTGCATTGATGATGAAGGTGGGGTCTGGATTGCCCATGGGGCCTAAGCAGCTTAAGTTGGAATCAGCAAGTGGGATCACTATCTTGTTGTATAGTTCCTAGGGTTCGAAGAAAAGAATGGGACGGATCAGAAAAGAATGGGGATAAATCCAGATTTGTGCGAGGAAAAGTACCAGCAGGAGGTTGGATTAGGCGGAAAATGAGTCCTACCTTAGGGATGTCGACTTGAATCGCCATTGGAGTTGAAGGATGCTTGCAGTTCGTCCTTGGATTACGGAAGGGCACTGTTGCTCGAGCTCGTGTTCTTCGGAGGCGCCGGAGATTGAAGATGAAGGCAGGGAGTGTAAAAGTGAAAATGGGCTCGGGTAAAAAGGCAGTATGGATCCCGGTAACTTTTATAAGCTTATTCAGAGGCATTTTGGGGTTCCGCTTCACACTGTGCAGGAATGTGAAGAGGCCCGCGGTAGATACGCGCGGTGATCGAGGTGGTCTGCAACTGTTTGTGCTACAATCGAGGGATTTTATTATTAAATTGCGGTTCCACATGCGGGGATCGAGACAACCGTGCATCCATCTCGGAAATAACGACTACAGCAACGGCTATAGCAACGGCTACAGTGGAGAGAATTTCGGCACGTAAAGTATTATACATCCCGAAACTGGGGGGCATGTGTTGACACCGTTTTTCAGCACGTGTCAAATGAGCTAAGGTTTGACTGGTCAGCGGCCGTTCGCTATCAGCATCGGTAAAGTATGAGCCAATATTGCCGATGGGAGTGTCGCGGGAAGGCCAAGTGTGTTGCCGGTGAAGAGTCATTGCCGATTGTCGATGAAGAGTCCTTGCCGATTGCCGATGAAGGGTGGTTGCCGATTGCTGATCGGGAAAGTATTGCCGATGCCGATGCCGATGGGCATGGAATGCTGATGGGTGTGACTTAGCGTTTGGTGGCAGCAGAAGACTGCAGGTGGCCAAAGAAGGAAGTCGCAGGGATCTGCCGATGGAAAGTTTCCATCGAAGAGGAGTATAAGGAAACTGGTGTTTTGTACCAGTATTATTATAGTAGTTTGAGTCCGACTCTTGCATGAGTCGTTTATTTTCCTTTAAAATAGGTGTGTATGTTTAGGGAAATAAATATTATTGTTTTAGATCCGACTCCTGCGTGAGTCAGTTTCCTTAAAGATAGGAGTTTGTTTTAGGAAGGATATGAGTCATGTCCTTGTACAACTCTCTATGCGGGAGTATAAATACGTGCCCGAGGGTCACGGAAAAGACAATCAATCCAATTAAAACAAACCAATTTTATCTTATTCTACTTTTTATCGCAATTTACCCCTTTTTTGCATTAGCTGTAGTTATCAACGAGTTCTTTCAAGCTTCGACGGGCTGCATCATCTTGATCTCCATCAAATCCTTGCAAGTTTCGCGTGGGAGTACCTCTGAGCTTTGGCATTCCGGGGGCATCGTTGTTTGCCTCATTCAGCTCTGCTCTAGTTATCCTTGATCAATCTGAGCCTTGACGTCCGGGCGCATCGCTGTCGTCTCGTTCAGTTTGTTCTAGTTATCATCCTTGTCGATTGATTGGTCAAATCGACTGGCACACCTCCGGAATACCGAGCTTTGGGTAATAGCCCGAGGTTTTCGCAAATCCTAACGCTTTTTGTGTCAACAGTATCTTGGAGAGTTTCTTGCCGTATGGCGTTTGGTATCTTGGCTTTGCTAGCGGTGTTGAGCCCTTTTTCTGCCTCTTCTTGAGGGCTAGCTATGTTTTGCTTGGTTGCATCGAGTCGTTGCCCATGTCTTTGGGAACCAAGTTTTGGATGCGATTTGCTTCTGTCAAGTGACCTCGTTTTGGCTTTCTTAGCTTTTGGTCATTTGGAGAGCTTTACCTTGTGGCTCAAATCTGAAATGCACTTGTGTTGACAATGCACTCATTAAGGGGGAGATTGCGAACACATAGTTGATATGTGCCTATGTTGTTTAGTTGTGATGAGTGATTGATCAACATTTGGGTGTTTCAGTTTGAGCGGTTTATACTAATCCTTGCGAAAGCATGTGTGTGCCTGTCTATCAGCTTATGGTGTGCAGGTACTAGGCCCAGAGACAATGGACAATGGTGTGGTGAAGGTCGAGTAGAGGCTTGTCGTGTTGATGGACTGAGAGTGGTGAAGGGCGGAAGCGGGACTCGGACCAAGGGACCATGGGCGCTGGCGGACTAGCTGTGGTGGCTAGTACTTGGCACCGGCGAGCGCGAGAAGACATGGAGGTAGACCGTTTTGACCAAGTAAAGACGGTCGGCGAGCGAGTCGATCAGGAGGCTTAGGGGACTAAGAGCCGGGCCGGGCAAGGACGAGGTGGCACGTGTCGAGCGGTTTGGTGGTTTGGGCCTCAAAACCATCGGAGGATGGTTTCCGAGTTTGGACCTCAAAACTCGGGGTTCGATAGTTGAGCCCAAAGCTACCGGTGGCGGGTTTCGCGGGTTTGGGCCTCAAAACCCGGGCGGAGCTTCCGAGGAAGCGGGGGCGGCACGTGGCGGAATCCTGGAGGTTGCGTCGAGGCGACGGCAAGTCAAGGCAGGAAGCGGGGCTGTCCGATGAAAACCTAGAAGATATTTCGAGAGCTTGGACTGCAGTGTCTCAGGACTAGGTAGTTCACTCATGTATCGAGGGGCTAAGTGAAAATGTCCACTTAGACCTCCTTATAAGGGGATTAAGGGTTATCTTCATCCTCACCTCTTACATTTGCCTTCCTCCCTCTCATTCCTAGGTTTTTTCCTCCCCTAGTGATTCTTGCTTGAGGTCCACAAGTTAGTATTTGTAGGAACTTATTTGTGCAAGGAATGCAGTTCGTAACCTCCTCGTGTCCTCCGGGATTCGATTCATGAATTGCTTGTCTCGTGTTCTTTGCGTTTTTGCAATTCCCCTCTCTGGTGTTTTTGCTTGATCTCTCTCGTTTCTTGATCTTTTTGCAAACCACTTGTTGGAGAAGGTGTTAGGATCCCTTGTGAAGGTTTTGACCAAAGGAATCGGGTTCGTTTGGGGTGAGCACGCAGATCGGGTGATTCTCCCTTCTCCGGTCATTTTTCTTCCCCTCTCGGATTTTGATTTATCCCGAATTTTGTGGGGGCACCAAAGGCAATGAAACTCATGGAGTAGCATCAATACTACCTCAGGAGCCTGCCCACAAAATTTGGGGTCAATCGGAGTTGATTTGATCGAGTTTCAACTTTTTCCAGTTTTCAGCCGAAATCAGCTCGCTGATACCGGACGTGTCCGGTAAGAATTCTGGACGTGTCCGGTAAGAATTCCGGACGTGTCCGGTATTTTTCCCCTTGGAATTTTGAGCTGAAAATTTCTGGAGACCTGATCCATGGTGTCTAGAATCTAGGGTTAAAATGTCAGAATTTTTGGACACCATTTGATATGGTTTTAGATTTTTCTCTTGAGACCTGTCTGGGCTGAAAAAGCAAACCGGACGTGTCCGGTATTCGCTGCAGCAGCGCCGCAAATTCGCTATCTTGAGCGTTTGGGCTCTGAATTGCGTTCCGTCTGTTGCGTTGGGTTTCTATCATGTCAAGGAACTTATCTATGTGCTCTTGTCACTAGTTTACTTGGGTGTTTTAGATTCGAGTACTTGCTTCTCGCTGATAGAAGTTGAGTGTCTTATTTTCTTTCCTTCGACTCGGTTTGTGAACTTAGCACTTGTGTGGTGTCTCGCTGTGTTCCTAGGGAGCATCCACCCTCTTCTTGGGTCATGGACATCACAGTGAGTGGGTTTGGCTTTTGGAGGTGATTTTGGGACAACGGCCAAATCTTTCGAAAGAAATTTGAGGCTCCCAATCACCCCCCCCTCTGGTCGCCGTTATCGGTCCTTCACCAGTCCCTTGGGAAACCTCATGGTTGATCCGCCATCTGCAAACGAACACATGTAGGGAACAAGGGTCCCCCTAACAGATTATCATAAGTTACCTTGGACATGATGTTCACACTTGATCCGAGTTAGCAGAAGGCGTTGTGGAAGGTCTGTTGTCCAATTGAGCACTTGATCGTTGGATGGCCTGGATCTTCCTTCTTCATGATCATGAGAGGATCGAGGAGATAGCCCCAATTGGAGCGAAGTAGAGGCTTACTGAACCTCATTGTGACCATGTTGACATTTTTAATTGGATCCTCTGGTTTCCTAGGAATCTTACCATATTCTAGAGATGGAATAGCTGCTTCTAATTGAGCTAGTTGTGTTTCTAACATTTTATTAAAACTCAATTGATTTTTCATGGCAATGGCAAAGCTATCCATTTTCTCACCAAGATTTTCAAGAACTTTATTATTAGCTATCATTTTTCTATTTATACTATCATTGATTTTAGATTGACCAAGAACAAGATCTTTCAATGAAGGCTGATTATTGTAGGAATTGTAATTATTATTAATGCTATTACCTCCATTACCTTGGTAGAAGGGGTGCGAATTTCAATTTCCTTGTTGTTGGGGTCGATACCCGTTGTTGTTGTTGTGGTGGTTGTTGTTGATGAAGTTCATGTCCTCCTTCAATGTCTTGGGGCAGTTGTTGCCCGAGTGATCATTTTCCCCGCACACCTCGCACTATGGATCGGCTTCAATAGCTCGTGCGGTAGTGATGGGGTAGATGGCCTCTTGTTCCTTCTTGGACTCTTCTTCTATCTTCTTCATTAAGAGATCAATCTTGGCAGAGAGCATGTCCACCTCATTGACGGTGTGCATACCTCTCTTTTTCAGCTGGAGACGTTCCTCACCCCATCCTTGGTTGATCACCATTTTCTCGATGAGGTCCTTGGCATTCCTCACTATGTGTTGGAGGAATGCCCCTCCAGTGGTAGCATCAAGGTGACTACAGGCCATACTGGATAGCCCGTGATACAATCCTTGAATCAAGAGCCAATTGTCTATCCCATGATGAGGACAGGCACGAATGTACTCTTGGAGACGCTCCTATGCTTCGGGAATCGTCTCATCAGCTTGTTGTAAGAAGCTCGAGATCTTTCCATGAAGGGCATTGGTTTTGCTCGTCGGGAAGAATTTCTTGAGGAATGCGTTAGCACACCTCTCCCATGTAGTGACTTCTTCTTTGTGGGCGTAGAACCATTGCTCACCTTTCCCAACAATGAGAATGGGAAAAGGCGAAGGCGAATGGCATCAGACGCCATTCCCTTGATGGTAAAAGTGCCACACAACTCCATGAAGTGCTGGAGGTGAGCGTTGGCATCCTCATGGCGCTTCCTACAAAATGGGTTGGCCTGCACCATGTGGATCAAGGCAGGCTTCAGCTCGAATGTGGCATCCCCGAAGTTGACTTCAGGGCCCTGAGCTACGTGGGTAGCGGACGTGGCTGAGAAGTCAGAGATCGCCTTCTCAGCCTTGGCTTCCTTGAGTGGTGGTGCGGAACCTCCTTCCTCAAACGGATTCAGGGTCGAGATGATCCTCTGAGAGGGAACTTGACGACGTTTAGTCCTCCTCAACAGCTGCTCGGGGTCTTCTAGATAATTTCCAGCCAGATGGAAACCGATGATCATACACTGTCTGTCTGGCTTCACAACAAAGGAAGACACAGACAGGGGTAAGCCCCTATAGCTAATTGATTACTAAGTTAATGAGAATCTCAGGATTCAATCTAATTAAAATTTCTAGGCTATGCTTTCCCCGGCGATGACGCCAGAAATGCTTGTTGGTATTTCTTATGACTACTGGATAAAACCGCAAGCACACAGATTATACTGTTGTAGCACTTCACCTAGGAGTATTCCAAGGTATCACAATTTATATTTTCCCAAGGGAAAGCGGTAGCTATAAATGATAATTAGAGAGAGATCCTAGAGAGCACCTCAACTTAGTACCAACTTGTATAGGGGGTAATCGAATAACGTGATAGGAAGGTGATGGATGAACAAGCCAAGGTAAAATATACCTTAAAGATAACTAGTGAGTATAGCTAGGTGGGAGCACAACAAGAGAGATTAGGACTCCAATGTAATTCACTCTACTTCAATACACTTAGCCAATTAATTAGTCTAAACACTATAGTTTGTCACCTCAATACAAGTATGCTAGGAGAGAGGATAGATCAGCAGGAGGGCAAACCTCCTACCAGGTCACGCTCTCTTTTTATGGGGGCCTTACCTTTAAAGAACTTTCCTAAGAACACGTAGTGGAATACAAAGACTAGACAAGGTTGTCACTCTCTTCCTAGCTACCACAAACAATCCGTGCAACAAGCGGTAACCAAGGGTAAGATGATATATAAGCACCACGGTTACACACAACTTACTACTTTGACTATGATCTATAACCAAAGCACCCTATGACAGGCAATGATCGCATACAGGAAAGGCCACAAGGATCACAGACTATTGATGTAAAGGCTAGTAATAAGCAAAAGCATATAACAAGACTATAACAAGTATAGTAAAGCTCAAAGTAAAGACTAATCAAAGTAGAGGAAAAGTAATATATTGAATAAAGTAAAGTCTTACAAAGAAGGAAAGATACAAGAGCTATACCAGACTCTCTAGAAGACGACTCCAGAAATCCCGAGTACAGCTCGACTCAACTCTAACTCCCACTCTAGACTAACTACTAGAAGATCTAAGCATTTGAGCTTGTAGGCTTCTTCACCATGAATGAAGATGGGGGTGAGCCTCTATTTATAGTGGGAGGTGGAGTAGGGGCTACTCCACCGCCACGTCATCGATCTCGAGGCTTCACTTTTGGTCCCTTGGATCCATCGCCTCTAAATCGACTTGGATTGGAGGGTCTTGATCTTCAACATGTGTTAAATGCATGGGGTAGTCACCAGGCACAGTAGGGACCATGGGGGGTATCGGCCAACCCCCCCTATGGCAGGTGATCCCTGCCGCCAAGCTTCTAGAAGGTGCCCCACTGATCAGGGACCAAGTGGGGGTGGTAGCCCCTAGTGGGGTATCGGCCGACCCCCCTGGGGGTCTCAGGCCCACCACCTTCTTCTACAAGGTGGTCCCACTTGTCATGTGACTTGGTTTTTTCTTCTAAGATGTTTGTCACTTTGGTTTTCTTTATGTGGGCCTAAGGATCCATGTGAAGTGAATATGAGCCGTTGGGAGAAAGCACAAGTTGATCCAAGGGTGAAGGATTGTTGGTATTTCTTAACGCACACAGATAAATCCGCAAGCGCACGGATACCACTATAGCTTCCACCCGTGAGTATTCCAAGGGTATCGATTTCCACGGTGAACGCGAAGTGAACTTGTTAAGAACTAAGAACGTCCAAGGATAGATAAAATAGAATATTTTGGTAGTAGATAAGATAAATGGGTAGAGAATGATAAATAGGTAAATAGTGATAACTAGGTCAAGAAAGATTTTAGAGTTTTCTAAGGGGTTATATCTAATCAAAGGCCCACAATACTCTACTTACTTTGGAGCAACAATACCTTCCCGACTCTCGACAAAGACTGGGAAAAAGGTAGTCCGGGGGAGGCTGCCAAAAGCTCTACGAAAACACCAACCCGAACGTGGTGGACTACAAAGGCCTTATAGAGATGTCACCCCTGGGGCTACCACAACTATCCATAGGATTGGGCGCAAACTCAGGTAAACTCTAGTTTAGACACCACGTCTACACTATCGCTTACTACTCTAATTCCAATTGTAAACTAGAGCACTCAATACGAGCGGAGATCCCATAAATAGAATAAAGTAAGAACTGAAATAAGATACTTAGAAATAATAAATGACGAACCTGGAGATTGCTCAGAACCAGATGCTGCAAAGGTACAATGTTGAGGAAGATCCGACGGATCCGGCTCCTCCTAGCTCTCTCCTCCTCTCTCTCACCTCTAATTACAACTAGATGAACTATAACTAGAAGAACTAGATCTAGACAACTAGAGGGACCTCTCTCCTTCTCTATATCTAACTGAAACCCTAGCTTTTGGTCTGGAGAAGAATAATGAGATGAGATGGATCCTTAGGGGGTCAGGAGCCTTGCTTATATAGCCTCCTCAAATGAACGTGGACCGTCGGATCAAACCAACCTTAAGAGAGTGGTTTAGATTCATCCTCAAAGGCGGTGGAGCGTGATCTGCAAAGTAGAAGCTGATTGGCCGCTAAGGTAGGGCGGGCGCCCTAGGGGTTAGGGCGGGCACCCTGACTCCGGGCCCGTTTCGCCCCCCGTTCGTTTTGGTGTCTCCTAGAACCTTCTAGAGTACATAAAATTGTGCGGTTGATAATTATCTCTATGTAAACATGACATGTGGGCCTTTCCTTGGTATTTCCTGATAGCCCCCTGCAGAAACAGACATTCACCAAAACTCATGGAATTCTGTCAGTATAAACCCTAATTCTAGCTAGTGGTTTCATTTAGATCCTTTTCCTTGTTTAGTTGACGGTTAAAATTGGTACTTAAGGACAATCAACAACTCCCCCAAGCTTACCTTTGGCTCGTCCCTGAGCAAAGATGAACTCAATGATGGATCAAGAGTTGCTACAATGCTTTCATGCCTTAAAGGTACACATGTGTTCAAACAAGAATTGTCATCTAGATTAGAGTAAACTATTCTGACTTTCAAACTCACCCATATTACCTTTAACCATGGGGCTTATAGCCATCACTTGGGTCTTGAGTAATTGAAAAGTAGAATGATCAAGCCAAGTACTATGTCTCAAGCTCTTCACTTTACCTTCATCCTAGAGTTTTGCAAAGTTTTCAAAATAAAACTCAAAGTCTCTTTCGTATGACCCTCTCAAGTCTCTCTATATGTGGTATTTTTGGATCCTTACCAAGGCAACAATGGTGTTATTCCTTCTCTCAGAATATTATTTGGAACAGGCAAAGTAACAATGTGCCTTCTCTCTCTCACCCTATAACTAATAGGCAATATATGGAGTTCATAGGTGGGGGAGAAACAACTCATACATACTTGCAAAGCATATATTGTAAAGTCAAACAATGGATCTAGAGAAACCGGGCATATAATCAAATCAAGATGTGCATGTGTATGGGATATATGGTGGATGTATGAGGGTGGATAATGGTGTATGGTGGATATATGAGGGTGTATGTTGGAAACCTAATTTTACTCTTCTCCTTGAATACATATATACATACATCTCTCTTTTGGAACTTGGAATTTTGAGAGAACTTGGGCTTGCTTTTTTCACTTTTTTAGAGAGGCGGGCATCTAAGTACCCATTGTTTTGATAGGAAACTTGTCCATTTTCACTCTCTTTATTTTTTTCACAACCCCAAGTCTCTTTCTACAATAACACTTTTGAGAGATGATAACAAGGAAATCTTTGGAGCAGTTACATTCGTGGTAATGAAGTATATGGATAGGTGGAGAACTGGGACATTTTTGGTTATTTACTCCCAAGGTAGGAGTAGAGCATTTTTCTGGTGGACCTGAATGACATATATGTGGATGCGTACTTCTAGGATAGAAGTAGCATATATGAGTGGAGTGTACGTGATCTTGATTTTAAAAGCATGACAAGTCTCTAAGGGTCAACAAAGCTTGAAAAAACTCAATGCAAATACAAGTACTAAATATGACAATGAATGTTTTCCTAATCTACCATGCATGTATATATGGTTGTGGCAGGAATTCAAGCTCTCATCATACAAAAACTTATCATGTAATATTTTCAATTTTCAAAAGATAAATTCTCGAGAACTCTAGTATTGCTAGGGACAAGATAAATAGTAGTTCAGACTTTTTCATATCATACCTATCAACTACCTAGACTTAGCTCAAGCATTTGCAACCCACAAGTTTCCAGTTCAGAGTAAATCTTATTTCAAAACAGTTATGTCTAAAACTCGGGAGAATTTAAGGTTGAAAACTAGGTACTTGAAAGGAATTACGGCAGAGCAATTATTCATCATTTCCATAGAGAGATAAACATTCATGGAGCATATGGGAGTAGAGAGAAGTATTTTTGTTCTTTTTTATCATATTTAGATATATTTTTTTTAATTGCAAACAAAGATAAGCAATAAAATGCATGAATGTAAATGTTGGAATTAAATAGTTACCTTAGTAGGGAGGGAGCCTCCCCCAAGCTTATCCTTTGCTCAATAGTGTGGTGGCTGATATGGATGTTGTTGCCACCACATCCTACATCACTGGATTTCTTCTTCTCTAAGTGCTTGGAGTTGTTCGTTATTTTGCTGGACTATACCTGCTATCACACCATGCTCAACGCGAAGCTTGCTTATGGCATTGGTGAGATTGTCCATTTGTTGCCTCCACTCACGATGCTCCCTATCTCGTGGGGACAAGAAGGATGCTCATGCTCTTTGAGGACCTGGTGGTCGAGGAGGCATGCCATTGGAAGTGTCCATGGCATCAGAAGTTGCGTCGTCTTCCTCCTCACCAACAACTCCTCGGGAAGGACCACCTTGCTCAAAATGAGCAAACCGTGTTTCCTCATGTGCTCTCCTGCTGGAACCTGCAACACATCTTTGCCCACGTCCTTGATCTAAATCAAGGGTTAGTTGGCGGGTCCTATACAACCAACGTTTCTCATTTGGAAGAGGAACCTCAGTTGTATGGCCACGATAAATCATTTTGAGTCCACCTCTTGGACCTCTTTTGAGCATTTGAGCATGTATAAGATATTCTTCAGAATTCTTCATTTTATTATTAGAAACTTCTAAACATACCTATTATTATTACTAAATAGAAAAGTCACTTAAGGATAAAATAGACAATGAAATTCCATAGATAAACAATGTCTAAGTTCTTAGTTTTGTGATTTTTAATTATTTAGGTGTGAACCTTCATGTGCTCACATTTTTTTGAATTAATCTTATGTAATTAATATCTAAATAAAAGTAAACCTAAGAGGATAAGGATACTTACCTAGATACATGGGGGTGCTCTCCCCCAAGCTGGATATTGATATAGTCATTCATTTAGACAGTGTAGACTTACTTCACTTCTCTGAGATTTCAAAGATCATAGTTGATGTAGTGGTACTTCTCAAAGTAGTTGAAGATATCCAATCTGGTCTAGTCTTTCCAAATCCTGCTAAACTCAAATAGACAGCAAAGATCGTGGAACAGATTAAGCGTTAGCGGTAAACCATTTATGCCTTGATTGCCTATAGCCTTACAGAATTCTTCTATTCAAATATTTTTTGGATTTTCAATTTTATATGCAATATTTTTTATGCCTCCATAGTAAACAGTTGAGAAATTTATTCACGTGGGGCTTAAATATTTTTATTTTTGAATGGAATGCAGAAATATACATATGCTGTGATAAAGATGATTATGCACTAGATTAGACTAAGAATGATATATAAATAGAGCCATAAATAATTATGGAAAGTAAATATGCTTGAGTGCAACTAATGCAATGCAGAGAAATAAATATGCAGATAACTTACCAAGTTTACCTTCTAGCTAAGGTTCAGAGATCTAGGTTTGTTGAACCAGACCTCTCTTCTGGTTCAAATGTCTTAAGGAGTATGGTCCACTCCTGACGAATACTTGGATGTTTGCTCTTCTTGTGTTGGTGTTTCCGATAAAGTCTCTTTCCTCTTCCACACTTCCTCAGTCTGAGTTTCTACTTCTTCTTTCCTCTGTAGCAGGTGATACATCCTTTGTTGATGGTATGACTTCTTTCTCAGGAGAACTCTTATATTTATTATTGAATTGATCTTCATGTCTTGTTAATTCTCCTAGATAGTCTGTCCATCCATCCTTGGTGGCTTGTTTCTTCTCTTCAAGAAATTGGAAGTGGATCTCTCATTATTTCATGGAGATGATTGTGCTAGTGGTGTTGAGGAAAGATCTTCCTCAAATGAGGTGGACTTCATCTTCATCTCCCATATCTTGAACCATGAAGTTGGTGAGAACATAGTGATCTATCATGTGACCATAACATCTTTTGCTATTCCCTCTCAGACATTATGTTGATGCTTGATCCAATATCGCAAAATATCTTGTAGAATGTACTTTCCTTGATCTTGCAATCAATGGTAGGTACTCCTGGATCATCTGGCTTAGTGAGGTAATGGTGATAGAAGGAGGTGATCAAACCCTAAATCGATAGTGTTGATCATCCACACAGAGTCTTCTCTTGGTTGTTGAGATTTATTCTTCCTCTTCTATTGTTGATGTTGTTCTTCCTTGTAGATGTAGTTGTATCCTTGTAGGTGTACGACGTTTGAGGCTCAGTAGGAACCTTGAGTGTAGGCTTCTTGGAACTGAAGTTCTCCTTCCCATCTTGATTGTGAAACATATCTTGGCACTCCACCTATTTCTTCAACCTCAAAGTCTGCCGATACAAACGAGTGTCCAACTCCTACGAAACTATCTTCAAGAACTCCCTTGGGATAGCATAGTGTCTGATCTGCAAGTTGGCATGATGTTGACACTTGCTCCAAGGTCATAGACCACTTCTTCAAAAGTGTAAGCTCCAATGGAGATTGGAATGACAGGTCTTGTAACACCCTAAAATTTCATTTCTTGAAAATAGGATTAAATTGATTTTATTGTGTTTTTGGTGCTCATGAAATCATAGGAAAATAAAACTTTTCATTGAAATAAAAAAATTATCTTAAGTTAGCTACATGTTTGAGCATACATGCCTTTGCATTTGTTTATTTGACATGTTTCAAAATTCAAATGGGGTTTCAAAATGAATTTCAAATTTGGTTTTTGAAAATGAGCTCTCGAGAAAAAGAAGATAAAAAGAAAATGAAAAACCTCTCCCTCTCTCTGTTTTGGCCCGAGAGGCCCAAGCCTTCTCCCCCTCCTCTGCCCGCAGGCCCATCCCCTCTCTTCCTCCCCCGGCCTTTCTCTTTTCTTCCACCGGCCCAGCTCGGCACCCAGCAGGCCGGCCCGTTTCCTTCCCCCACCCGCTCGGACGACGCCAACAGCCCGGCCCCGCCCTCTCTCTCTCGCTGACAAGCTAAACCCACCTGTTAGTCTCCCCCTCCCTTTCCTTTTCTTCCTCCTTCCCCCTTTCCTTCCTCGCGCTGCCGTTTCCTTCCGGCGAACGGGAATGGCGCCCGTGACTTCCCCCCCAACTGCGCGGATGCTCCCACCCTGCCTCTCCTCGCTGCTAGAGTGGACCCACACCTCTGCCGCATCCCCACCTGCCTTCTTCCTCCTCCTTCCTTTCCTTCTTCGCGCGTCGCCGCTTTCCTTGGCCGCCGAGCGCGATTCGAGCGAGATTGAGGCACGGGGATGTTTCCCTTCCATCGACGACACGCCCCCGGCTATAAATAGCCGAGCCCTGCACTCCACCGCCTCCACCTTGGCTTCACGAACACAGACCACCGCCGCCATCGCCCCGCGCTTGGCGAGCCCCTCTGCTCCGTCCAGCAGCTCTCTGAACTCCGCATCGTGGTAAGGGAACGACCAGATGCTCTAGAACCTCCCCACGCCCTCTCTCTACCTCCGCGCGGGATCGCCTGAACCGCCGAGCCACTGTATCGCAGGCACCACCGCGTTCGTCACCCAATCGGTCCAACCGATAGCACCGACGTGCTCCCTGTCTCTCCCTCTCTCTCCCCGACCGTTCCGCGTTGCGAATCGTGCACCGTAGCGGTGGTTAGCCTCGCGCCACCGCACCCCGGCCATGGCGCCGCCGTGCTCCTTCTTTGTTCCGGCAGCCGCGCCGCCGTGACCCATCCCTGCGTCGTCCGATCTGGCACGGACGACTGGGATTAGATCCCCCGAAGGGGTACGCCCCCGGTCCACGGTAGATCAGTGGACCGAGCCCCCGCACGCGGTCCACGGCCACGCCATGCACCGCCCTGTCCCGTGCTGCCACATGGCCCTGGTCAGTCCCGCACCGCAGCACCCATGGCTCCCAAAGCAGATTCCCTTTTTGCGCTTTCTCATTTTGAAAACGTAAACCTGCTCTGTTCCATTCAGAATGCGTTTTCTCAAAACTACAAAATTGCCACTGCTTTTCTTTTACTCATAAAAACCCCGTTTTAACTCCGATTTGACCCAAACAAGTTGCGTTAGCTCCGTAATTTCATGATCTATATAATGGTATAGTTTTCATATATGTTAAAGTCTTTTGAAAATAAAGTTTAGATTAATCTCTTTTTTTAATGAATTAATTTTGTATAGAAAATCATGTTAATTTCATATCTTCTCCGTTTTAGATCCGTTTTGATCCGTTGAAGTTGCGTTGGCTTCGTATCGGTGTAAAATTTTCATTAGTGATCTTTAATACCATGTAATAGTTCTAGATTTTCATAATGTGACACCCTAATTTGATTAACAAATATGCAACTTGTTTTACACATAAAATATTGATGCTTTCTCTTTTTGTTTTCGAAATCCAAATACAATTTTGACCTAATCCAATCAAGGTGTTTCTTTGAAATACTTTATCCACTCTTTTGTATAGTTATAAAATTGATAAAGTCTATAGTTCTCTCTTATAAAAACAAATCTTCCGTTCGTTGCATCTTTCTAATCGTAGCTCCGATTAGTGTGTTCTTCACGACTGTGTGACCGTATAGTTGCGTAGATCTCTTTTTAAATCCTTTTCATTGATTGGTATATTGTTCTAATTTAGCTATGTTTGTATGCTTTGTATGATCAGATGCTTGTGTGGTGATTGTTATTATTGTCCAATCGGTGAGTTTGCGTTGGAGATCAAGGAGAAGAAGTTGGTTTTCCTGAAGTTCTTTGAAGACTAGAACTATAAGAAGGATCTGTTTTAAGGCAAGTATTACATGGGATTATCCTTGTTGCCCTATTCATGATAATCACTCATTAATCATATGCATGTGTTTACTTGTTACCCTATAAGGTTACCCTAGTATTGTACCTTATACCTTGTCACCCTGGGAATTTATGCATTTGGGTAGATCAAGCTAGTGCTCTTTAAGAATAACTATGATCATGTAAACTTGATTAATGATATATGAAATGACAATAAAAGATGACTTTTTAGCAATGTGGACTATAGGTGGAACATCAGGAACTCACACCTGTGTTCTCACTCATAGGGATATTTCTGTAAGAGATTACCCCGAGAAAACAGTACTACCATAAGCTAATGGGCTCTGGCTTGACTCAGTATTAGACTTCTACTGGTTTGTGACAACTTACCCGAAAGGGCGCAAGAGGGGCTCACCTTAGTTCCCTCATAAGAGGGGTGGTACTAACCATTGAGGAAACGAATAGCGGGTTGTTACCTACCAGTGGAACCTGTGAACGGTCTCGTAGTCTACCCTGCTCCACTTCCTTGGTAGAGGTGATGGCATATGGGAATCACGACTTATGGGTAAAGATGTACACCTCTGCGCAGAGTTAAAAAAACTATCATGATAGCCATGCTCACGGTTACGAGTGGCTTGGGCTCCTTGCTGTGTGATGTCCTTATGTCATGGCTCATCAGTTGTTATCGGTGATTTATTATTGTTACTTGTTCATATAAGCATTTCATCTCGTTCACTTGATCATATGGTTATTGGGCTATTGATAACATTGATGCTACTATAATGCCAAAATTGAGACAACTTAAAAGCTGATGCAGTTAAACCCGTGTCTATCCTTTTTGAGCCTCATGAACCCCATGTATACTTGTTGAGTACGAAAGTACTTACGCTTGTTTATTCTTTTCAATACTTTGGATAAAAATCTCGGATGGGTACCAGAGTGCAAGAGTTTCGAGCAGTTAGGCTTGTGATCAACCAGTCAGTTGGTCCTTGTGGAGTGGAGTCTTCACCTAAAGTTCGGAGTGCCTTACCGCTGTTTGTTCTCTTAAGGTTATTTCTTTGACCTTATATGTTATGTATTTAAGTATTGTCTTTTGATAATTACCTTGTTCTGTGGCTATATGTGAGATTTGACTTCCTGGGCTCACATATAGGGTATATCTGGTTTTGTTCTTAAAACCAGGTGTGACAGATCTCCCTATATCTCCTTTCTTCATTAGTAGGGTGTCATCCACCCATGCTCTTGATGACATGGTGAAGAAGTGTCCTGCTCATAGAAACAAGGTAGAGATCATGTGCATGGGCTCTGCTAGTGGAAAAACACTAACAAAACCAAAAGTTTATTCGTTCTTCTCTAGCCTAAACATATTGAGCAAAATCAAATATTTTGTTTAGCCATGACATGAGTGATCAGTCCAGAGGATGAGCATGAATGTAGCATTTCATAAACACTTGGCATATTAGATTGCTTTAACATATGAAAAGATTATCTAATTTATTTTTACATCATTGAGATTATCATCTTCCAAGGTTAGATGTGCAACATTTTAGATGATTAAGACTATGAGATTATTAAGTGGTACTAGGATCAAGCTTTAAAGAATTAACATGTTAAGATAATTAGGTTGGATCAAGTAAAGTTGCAGCTCAAACATGTTTAGATCTTTATTTATGTGAATACCAAAATCAAAGAAAGGCTTTTAGAGTGATGCTTACTTACCTTTACCTTTGTCATTGGAGAATGATGACATCGTACCTTCTTGGAAACTTCCCTTGATCAATGGGTTGTGCATTAATAGCTTGTATTCTTGTTCCACTCCTCTCTCATCCTCGTTCTTCCGATCTTGAAATTTTTGTTGATCTTGTCTTGAAGTTTTGTTCACCCTCTTCCATGGATTGAGCGGATGTAGATTTTGTCCTTTGTAACTCGCCTTCTCCTTGCTCCATAAAATTCATCATGATGAATTAGCTACCTATCTCTTGTGAAGGTTGTTGAAGTTCATGCATCTTTCTTCATCTTTAGTGTGAGTTCATCTCAGGACTTCCCAATTTGATATTGAAAGTTTTCCTGCAGGGGTTAGTCCAACAAAATATCCAATATCTACTCTAGTATACTATCAGTTCAAAAATTAACCTAGACACCACATCTAATTTGATTTAGGAAGACATTTTAACCTAAGCACCACGCTTAATTTAAAAGCCTTTAGAAGTAATATTCAAATACCTTTTGATTTAAACTAAGCACCATGCATAATTTAAAAGATATATGGAAATTCTTCAAAACCTAAACATGCACTATAGCAAACAAAGGTAGCATGAAAGTATTATAGAGATTTACTCAAGTGACGATGAAAGAGCATGATTAGCAATTTAGTAGTTTGAGCATGCCTTAAAGGTAGGTACAAATAAGATGATGTAGCAACATGGCAAAAGGTGTTTTTACGATGGGTTATCCCCCAAGCTTGAATTTTGCAAAAATCAAGATTGGATGAATGAAATTCAATGTTGCATAATAATTGGTCGGACATACCTTATGCTTGTCATTCCTTCATTCTTTCTGCTCTACCTGGAAAGGTTAGTGACAAAAATACCCGAAGAAATATAATCATATAATTCTATGCTCAATTTACAAGGGTAGGCAACATAAAGGTGAAAACTTATGTTAGGATCTGAGAGGTGCTTGTTTTAGGACAATAAACTTGTCCTTGGGAAACCTTTTAAGGTGTGTTTTTAGTGAAACGGTTTCCCTACTATTACCTATCTCAAGATTTAATACAATTAGATCTGCAATATTTATGATAAACATATGCATCAACAACCACCCTTTTCAAGTATTTGTGAACAGAAAGTGTGAGGGTGTTGAAGATGTCATGTGTGGTAATAAAGAGACCAATGGGTATGGGAGATGTCTCATATGAGCATGGATTTAAAGAGATTGTTAAGGAATAGATTTCATGCTCATAGATATCATCTTCCTCTCCAATCTCTATGGTTAATTTTTCAAGTAAGTTAAAAATTCCACTTGGATTGGTAACTCTCAAATTGGTCTGGTTTGGGGCCTCCTCTATACTTGGATGATTCATATTTTCAACTGGATTTAAAACTAAACTAAGCCTAGAGAAAGATTGCTCCCAAACCATGGCTATACAAGCAGGTCGAAGCTCATAGCCATTTATAAGAATGAGGGGTGAAGAAGGTGGAGTCTCCAACAAGTCGCCCTTTGGAGTAAAATATTTATGAATGTGGTAAGGTGAAAATGATAAGGTGAGAAAGATGGTAAAAAGGAAAAAGGAAAAAGGTAAACGGATGAACTTGGTTCGAAACTAGTCCAGCTACCGTTCCCCGGTAACGGCGCTAGAAAGCTTGTTGGTATTTCTTAACGCATATAGATAAATCCGCAAGCGCACAGATACTGCTGTAGCTTTAACCCATGAGTATTCCAAGGGTATCGATTTCCACGGGGAACGCAAAGTGAACTTGTTAAGAACTAAGAACGTCCAAGGATAGATAAGATAGAATATTTTGGTAGTAGATAAGATAAATGGGTAGAGAATGATAAATAGGTAATTAGTGATAACTAGATCAAGAAAGATTTTAGAGTTTTCTAAGGGGTTCTATCTAATCAAAGGCCCACGATACTCTACTTACTTTGGAGCAACAGTACCTTCCCGACTCTCGACAAAGACTGGGAAAAAGGTAGTCGGGGGGAGGCTGCCAAAAGCTCTACGAAAACACCAACCCGAACGTGGTGGACTACAAAGGCCTTACAGAGCTGTCACCCCTGGGGCTACCACAACTATCCGTAGGATTGGGCGCAAACTCAGGTAAACTCTAGTTTAGACACCACGTCTACACTATCGCTTACTACTCTAATTCCAATTGTAAACTAGAGCACTCAATACGAGCGGAGATCCCGTAAATTGAATAAAGTAAGAACTGAAATAAGATACTTAGAAATAATAAATGAAGAACCTGGAGATTGCTCAGAATCAGATGCTGCAAAGGTAGAATGTTGAGGAAGATCTGACAGATTCGGCTCCTCCTAGCTCTCTCCTCCTCTCTCTCACCTCTAATTACAACTAGATGAACTAGAACTAGATCTAGACAACTAGAGGGACCTCTCTCCTTCTCTACATCTAATTGAAACCCTAGCTATTGCTCTGGAGAAGAATAATAAGATGAGATGGATCCTCAGGGGGTCAGGGGCCTTGCTTATATAGCCTCCTCAAATGAACGTGGACCGTCGGATCAAACCGACCTTAAGAGAGTGGTTTAGATTCATCCTCAAAGGCGGTGGAGCGCGATCCGCGAAGTAGAACCTGATTGGCCACTGAGGTAGGGTGGGCGCCCTAGGGGTTAGGGCGGGCGCCCTAACTCCAGGCCTGTTTCGCCTCCCGTTTGTTCTGGTCTCCTGGAACCTTCTAGAGTACAGAAAATTATGTGGTTGATAATTATCTCTATGTAAACATGACATGTGGGCCTTTCCTTGGTATTTCCTGATAACCCCTTGAAGAAATAGACATTCACCAAAACTCGTGGAATTCTGTTAGTATAAACCCTAATTCTAGCTAGTGGTTTCATTTAGATCCTTTTCCTTGTTTAGTTGATGGTTAAAATTGGTACTTAAGGACCGTCAACAAGGATCACTTTGGGAGTGCTTCTCCTGGATCATGACCAGAGTGGGAGGCTAGTGGGCCCATGGTGGTGTCGGCCGACCCACTATGTGGGTCCCACTAGCCCATCTTGCTCCTTTTCTTCTAATTCTGCATCAAATACTTCATGGACATGTGGAACTTGTTATTTCATATAATATGCTCATGATATGTTGTTCTATCCTTGATCTCGAGGTTGTTGACGGTATTTTGGATATGTAAAAGTATGTCATTCTTGGTGTCAACAAGATCCCCCAAGCTTAACCTTTGCTCGTCCCGAGCAAACAATCAAACTTAGCCTTGATGGATCAAGAGTTGCTACTATGCTTCATATTTCAAGAGTACTAAATCTACAACAATCATACTTCTCTTTTGAATGGAAAAATTAGCAATAAAAACTCACCCATATTACCTTAGTCTTTCATGGGGCTTATGGCTTTATCCTTGGTCTTGGGTGGTTGAGAGATAGAACAACTTGACTTGAGCACTAATTTTCTTATTCTTTCACAAGTATCATAATCAGAGGTTTTTCAATGTTTTGTAAAAAAAACTTAATGTTCCTCAAATGGTACTCTCGAGTCGATCATAGGGTGTATGATTCCTCACCATGGCACATATTTGAAGTTTGCCTTCTTTTTCATCCTACTCTAAAGGCTTATGTGGAGCTTATAGGTGAGGATAAAGAATGTAGCAAACTTACCTTGCATATATTGTCAAATTCCAGATCCAAGGAGAAAAGTGTCATACTCTTAGATCAAGATGTGCAAGTGTGTGAAAACATGGCAATTGATCAATGCTCCCCTATTTGATATGATCTCTCTTTCTAACTTATTATTTTGGAGACATAACTATCTTTATTTTTTCTTTTTCTATGAGCTTTTATATGCTCATCATTTTTCTAAAACTTGGCACCTTCCTTTATCCTGAGGTTGTTGACAGTATTTTGGATATGTAAAAGTATGTCATTCTTGGTGTCAACAATCCTCAACCTGACAATCCCTTCCTACCAAACCATTGCACGGGGGAGGCCTACAAAGGACTCAATGGACCTGTCATGTCCACGATCTACCCCACAACCCGGCATGGATGGGGGCATCTGCAGATAAGCAATGTATCTAAGCACAATGCCTACATACTGCCTACCATCCATCATATGATCAAATAGACGAGCGCTATATGAATGTGCATGAACTCAATAGCAAACTAACTATACTAGAAACTAACAATGTGTGGCATTTCTTAACATCATCATTAGAAACTAGCAATGCCTCTAAGTAAAGCCTAGATAGTTCCTTACGAAACTAGATTGATATACACAAGCACATGGATCTATCATTGTAGCATTTCATCCCAAGTATTTAGGATATTGTTATTTATATTCTTCCAAAGGAAAGCTCTAGAATTAATCAAGATTGGTGTATTGATATGAACTCAATAGCATACTTGAAAGTAAATCAATTGCTAAGACATGTGTAAATTATGGCATAAAAAAGATAGTGGACACACACACGAATGTTCCTCAAGGATAAAGTAAAAGTAAGAATAAAAGAATAAACCTAAGTAGAGCAGGCATCATCTATTATACTTGTAAAAAGAATATTTAATGTTCATACAAGTTATATAATTACTATTAGCGCTAAGAATAAAGCAGATCAGGAGGCCACCGAGTACAAGTCTGCCAACAACCTCATGTGACAATTTGGACTCCTACATCCTCTCGTACATTTGGGGATGCGAGGGATGGACAGGGATATCACCATTTGTCGCCTATGCCTCAACCATGGAAAAGGCAGTGTAGACATAGATCTATCCATACCCCAAGACCATACTTATGTATGAATAAAATCCTCAAACCCAACCCTACGGATTGGCAAGTATTAGGCCTGAGCACACCCAAAGGCACGATGAACCACCACCTCACCTTAGTTCTAACTCTAATCATATTAATCATATGAATAGATAATCTTAAGTCAAGAATGCTAATCTCATAACATGTAAACTATAGAGTAGTTCGTATGTCAAGATAATAACATAAACACTGTAGATGATAATAATTAATAAGGAACAAGGCTTTGGAAGAACTCATATTGATATTCATACTAGAAATCTCTTCCAAGGAGTAAAGCCCTCCAAGGTAGCTTTGCCTTGCTCTAGAAGACTACTAAAAGTAAAAGTCCAAGGTAGAGATGAGGAATTGCTTCTAATGTATTATTGTGTTGTGTCTCTAAAGGGGAGTATCACTATCTATTTATATGCACTTGAGGTCGATTTAGAGAGGAATATTCGGGGGAATCTACATGCAACCGCCTCTATTCACCGCCTTTGAACTGCCATCCAAAGTTATGGGGGTTTGGATCACCAGCGATGCAGGCTCCCCTAGGGTGCGACCACACCCTGGCCTGGTTCCGTCGCCACCTACCTTGTCTGGTGGGATCTTGGTTGTGTCTAGATGACTTGCTGGATAGTTTTGTGCCATATTGTGTTGGATATGTTGGGCCTTCTTATTCCTATGCACAATTCAACGTATAAGCCATGTTGGAAAGCATATTTTTAGTATGATATTTCCCTTGTATTCTTGTATGTTCTAGAAAACATAAATCTCCAAATATTTCTGCTCTTTTATGTCTTATGTGGTGGGTAAAATAAGTAATTAAGGACTGTGAACAAGGTGGAGCTCGTAACCTCAGGGTCCAATGAGGCGGATCTCGTTCCCTTGGGGTCAAGCGAAGGGGAGCTCCCGCCCTCAAGGTTGAGCAAGTTAGGCCCCATGCATGAGGGGTTGGGCAAGGCGGACCCCATCGAGCGAGGTGGTGCTCATACCCTTGGGGTCGAGTCCGGCAGAGCCCATACCCTCAGGGTTGGGTGACACAAAACTCGTTCCCTCCGGGTTTGATGAGGTTGTAGTGTCGTTCTTACTATCCGGGGGAATTGATGTTGATAGTCATTGTTCCCTAATATCTAGGCATCCCAAATATTGGTACCCAACAACAAGAAAGAATGGGATGAATGGAATCTGAAATTGCAAATAAATATGAAGCTTATGATACTAGTTAAGAAGTTCAAGTAATTATTCGAAAGAACTAATCACCATATGTGAACAACATCAAGAACAGAGCCTTAGTTTATAGCAAGCAATCTGGACGATACAGTTGTAGAAAACAACATTTGTTTTTACGAGGATAACACAACAAAACCCAAACCCTAATAAAAGTGGCGGTTGCTAATTATAGAGTTCTGGGCATCACCCCTGCTATATCGAATTATGACTTAGGACAAATTTTGATGACAAAGAAAATCCATTGGCTATCTTATCGAATTATCTTTCCAAGAAAATCTGGATTGTCCAAAATGGAGTCCATATGCACCTTAGGCATTAGTTTTACTCGGTGCTACTCCTAGATTCCGAGGTGGACTCAAACTTGATTTGGTCCTCCACCTTGGTGACTCAAATCAGATGAGCTTCAGGCTTCTTTCTCTGTTAGGACACCCTTGCTAATGTCCTCGACCTCTATCTCCAGGTATAGCCATATTCATGGAGGTCATGTCCTCATCATCCTCCCCTTATTGATGAAAATCCATCCTCAACGTTAATTGTACTTTGAAATTAATTCTGCCAGTCATGATGACAAATGGTTTTGCCAAAATAATGGTAATGGACAATGTTGTGAGAAAGAAAATGATTTCATCTCTAGATTTGCGGTATGTCTTCTCCTTCAAACATGTTATCTGCTTGCTTGACATGCACATGATCTTTGTCAATACTATCCTGCAAAAGATTAGCACTAGCAAGAAACATACACTCTCCTCCTCCTTTAGCTTTAACTTGCGTTCGTGAAGCAATACTAGAGGAATTTGTTATGACAATGGTATTGATTATACAATCCTCTAACTGATCACAATTTTGCACAGTAAAAGTAGAATTTATATTTGTACAAATGTAAACTCGTTGTGTCATATATTGTCCTTCATTGTTATATTTGCCAAAAACATAATATGTATGTCTAGATAACCATGGCAAATCAGCATATGCATAAGTTTCTTCTCCAAATAACTAAGATCACAGAGAACATCAAATTCCATGTAACCCAAAGTATGTAAAGAAGACAAAAAAATTTAGCTCATCAACATCACTAGTATTATGAATAACATGTCTATTTTTAGCATAAGTGTTTGATTCCAAGACATATGGCATGATCATTCATTACTGGTTACATAGGTATAACATGAATATCATCATGAAAGTCATCTTATCACAAGTAACATTAAGCAAATCATCATGTGACAAAGGTAAATCAAGCAAAGATTCCACTAGTATTTGCTCTAAGCATATTAAGAGAACCATCACCTTCAGTGAGTTTAGCATCATGGGCATTACCTTTGCTCTCATTATCAGCTGGAGGTGGTTCTAGATTTTTCATATAAGGCTATGAGCACCTCATTTTCTATCAAGTCATCCTTTCTCTTTTGTACATTGTCTTGCAAAAGTTTAGGCATAGCAGGAGGAATAACAAGAGACTAATCTAGTTGATGCACCTCATCACTTGATTTAAGTATAACAGATGGGTTAACAAAAATTTATGTCATAAGAATTTTCATATCGTTCCATGTGTGAGGTTTATATAAAGAACTTAAATACTCCCACCAAGTTGATGACAAATGTCTAGATGTATTTTTATTCTTCCTCCATTCACACAAATTACATTGTGCAAAAGTACTATATATTTTAGTCTTCCACTCAATGTACTCAACATCACCAATACCATCATAAGTATGCGGGGAAATAAGAATAGAGCGACTTATGGAAGGAGATGTAGTGGTAACAGTGTGTCTCGTGCATCTTTGGTATAACGTTTCATTGTCAGCATCAAACAAGAAAACACCAAAGTATATATTTTGCTATCATCTACTAGGATGTGGTCAAGGAGTTAAGTCACACACTCTCAAACGTCTTACTACGCGCTTGCAAGTGTTCTTGCCAAGGCAATAGGTGGAACAATCGATGGCTGGTTGTGATACCTTATAGCTTGAGTGTAACAGTTTCAAAGACGAACCAGGACTTGGTCATAAGAAATTAGAGCTTGGGAAGCTTAAAATATGATAGCAACCAATAACAATAATTTAATTTAGAAATTGGAAGATTGAAATGTAGTCTCGGGCTAGTCTATGTTGCCTGTCTAAACTCGTCCAGGACTTAGTTCAAGCACGCAACAATATCTCAACACAATGACTAAAAAGATAGACACTTATGAATATTTTTTACTTTTTTATGGTGTGGCTTTTTTGCACCTTGTGCCTTTCCCTCCTGTTCTTTTTTTGTGTGCGGCTTTTTTTGCACTTACTGTCTTTTATAACTTTTCAACCAAAATGCCACAAGAATGCACAGCAACAAACACAAGATGCACATCCTTGAATATGTTAGGATGATTGTACATAAACAAACCACCTTGCACCACTACTACAATAAACTTAATAGAGGCGGTTGTTTTTAATCAATCGAGGTTAGCAAAGGTGTCCGCCTCCAACGAAAGGCCTCGGTTAATCCGTGATTTATGGAGGCGGTTTCCTTGCCCGCCTCGGTTAATAGAAATAAAAAAAGAAACCCATGGATAAGCCCGGCGAGCCCATTCACAGGCCCGACGAGCCCATCCATGGGATCCGCCGGATCCGGCATCCGTGCAGCACAGAGGAGGGGGGTGGGGCGGGGAGGGGCGGCCATGCCGCCGGGCATCGCCATGGAGACGCCGAGGGGACGGGGCGGGCCACCGCGCCACTGGGCCGTGCCATCAAGCCGCCGAGGGGGCAGGGCGGGGCAGGACGGCCATGCCATCAAGACTTCAAGGGGGGCAGGGCGAGGAAGGACTGCCACGCCACTGGGCCGCCCCACCAAGACACAGAGGTGGGTGGGGCGGGGGCAGGGCGGGGTAGGATGGCCGCCCCACTGGGCCGCCCCACCAAAACACGGAGGGGGGGCGAGGCCGCCGGGCTGCGCCACCAGCTGCCGAGGGGTGGGGGCAGGGCAGGGGACCCGCTGGGGAAGAGAGCGCCGTCGAGGAAGGGGGCGCTGCCTGGGAAGGGGGCGTTATCGGGGAAGGGGGCAGGCTGGGCACGGAGGGGAGGGGCGACGCCAAGAGAGGAGGGGTGCGGCACGAGCAGAGATGGGGCAACAGAGGAGAGGAAGGAGTGGCGTGGGCAGGGGAAGGGGTGACGCGAGGGGAGGGGTGGTGTCGAAGAAATATGCATCGCAGTCTACCTAGGGGGTACCCTACGGTAGTAGATTGTAGGCGGAGGCGTGGCGATGGTGATCAAGCATAACATAGAGAGCGTAGACACGACGATTGATACAGGTTTAGGCCGGCAAATCACCGTAATACCCTACGTCCTGTGTTTTGGTGGCTGGATTGATATGAGTATTAGGTTACACGAGGTGTAGATGAGATCTAAGAGGTTGTGAGAGATTGTTTTCGAGGGGGTCCCTGCTCGCCTTATATAGCCGGGGAGCAGGGTTACAGTTTCATCCTAACAGATTACGATCGGTCCCTTAAGGAAAGGGATCCAAGTCTATCTACTAGGATCTTTCTTGGCAAGCAAGACTTCCTTGGAGTTGCTGGCGAGCACGATGGGCTGGTCGTGTGCTGCAAGGCCTCGCGAGCTGGGCTGTCTTCTGGTCTGTAGGACCATAAGGTCCCTAGGGATATGCCGAGGTAATATCCCCAACAAGTCCCCAAGCATGTTATATTCTTCTGGCGAGCCCGCTGCATTGTCCTTGGAGGTGTTTAGCTGGTCGTCATCATGCGAAGTCGTCGTTGCAGAGTCCCGACTAGGCTGGTTGGTCGAGATACTGCTTGGAGAAGTCTCCCGACTAGGTAGGGTTGGTCAAGAGCATTGTAGCTTGATGTGCGATCAGGTCGCCTTGTTGGATGTTGCGGCTGCTTGTCGGGAGGATGTGTCGTGCTGAAGAAGAAAAAACTTTTGAAAATGTCCTTTCCTAGTGAAGTGTACACACTTAGTCTCTGCAAAAAGTACACCAAAATAGTAGAGCTTTGTCAAGAAGAAAATCAGTACATTCACCGCTAGGTGAAGTGTACCCACTTAGTCCCCGAGCATGGTAGTAGGTGAAGTATGCACGTGGTGCCAAGCTTTATAAGAGATAAAAAGATGCATAAAAATTGTAATTAAAAACTGAAGCATGAGTTTTGTATAAAACAACTGCGAATACCCGTAGTCCCCGAGCCTGATGTAAGAAGCTACGAGGTTCTTGCATCAGGATCATATTGTCTTGTTCGCAGTGCCCGAGTTTCAATCCCCGAGTGTTTTGCTGATCCGCACCACCTTTCCTTGTGCCACGGTTGCAGTCCCCTAGCTTTGCTCGATGTAGTTTGGACGAAGTCCTCGAGCCTGGTCGGGTTTGCGACCAGGTGGCTAAGTCATGGTTGCGGTCGACGAAGTCCCCGAGCATCACTGTATCAGGAGTTTTCTGGGGCTTGCGATCAGTCTACTATATCCAAGTTACTGTAGCTGCAGAAAAGAGATCAAAACAGAATTGTACATCCAGTCCCCGGGACTATGGTGTTAGTGGTATTTCGGAAATCATTAACTGTAAATTGGGAAAGTTAATTGGAAGTAAATATGAAATGAGAAGAAAGGAAGTAAGTGGGCCGAATTAGCTGTGCGGTTAGCGGCCCAAGTCGCGGCAGAGAAGTTGGGCATCGTGGCGGTTCCGTATTTGGTCGTTGCGGTTTCCCAAAAACTCTGGGAGATGAAGCGTCGCGCTGTTTGGTATAAAAGGCGGTTTTTATTGTTGGCGGCGTGAAGGGTCACGTCTCTGCGTTCTGCGGAATACATCTTGGATACGAAGAGTCGGCGACGCTGTATATATATTTTGGTTAGCCGGAGCGACTCCTAGACACCCTGTGTAGTTTCTAGGCTTTGCCATGGTGCATGGGGCCCTATTCATCCTGCTAGAGGACCTCCTCTTCTAGATCTTACTTCGTGTCACCGATAATGGCGATAGCGTCTCTGATTCCCTGAATCTTCGCCAAGTCTGTCATGTTTTCCGGAGGGTTTGTGATGATGCTATGATGGTTCGGCTCTTATCTCTTCGGTGGATTCAGGACTATTGTCGTCCTTACCGCTGTTTGCTGGAGTCTGCCTTCAAGCAGCGCTTCCTCGAGGTCGATCATTGAGAAGCTTTGTTCTTTCATGGTGTAGAAAGGTTGATGTTGTGGGGGCGAGATTCTGCTGGGCAGACGCTTATTGGCAAGGCGGTGGCAGCTGGAGATGACGTCTGCGGTGGCAGCCCGGCCCTATGGTAGTAGATTGTAGGCGAAGGTGTGGCAACGGCGATCAAGCGTAACACAGAGAGCGTAGACACGGCGATTTAGACAGGTTCGGGTCGGCAAATCACTGTAATACCCTACGTCCTGTGTTTTGGTGGCTGGATTGATCTGAGTATTAGGTTACAAGATCTGTCGATTATCTGAGAGAGAGATTTTGGAGGGGGTCTCTGCTCGCCTTATATAGCCGGGGAGCAGGGTTACAGTTTCCATATCCTAACAGATTACAATCGGTCCCTTAAGGCAAGGGATCCGAGTCTATCTACTAGGATCTTTCTTGGCAAGCAAGACTTCATCGGAGTCCTTGGCAAGCACGACGGGCTGGTCGCGTGCCGCAAGGCCTCGTGGGCCGGGCCGTCTTCTGGTTGGTAGGCCGATAAGGTCCCTGGGGATATGCCGAGGTAATATCGCCAAAAAGTCCCCGAGCACGTTATATTCTTCCGGCGAGCCCGCAGTGTTGCCCTTGAATGTGTTTAGCTGGTCGCCATCATGCGTCATGGTCGTCATGAAGCCCCGACCAGGCTGCTTGGTTGAGGTGCTGCTCGGAGAAGCCTCCCGACCAGGTCGGGCTGGTCGAGAGCGTTGTAGACTGATGTGCGAGCAGGTCGGCTCGTCAGATGTTGCGGCTGCTTGCTGGGAGGATTTGACGTGCTGAAGAAGAAAAACTTTTAAAAAGTCCTTTCCTGGTGAAGTGTAGCCACTTAGGTTTTGCAAGAAATCACAAAAAATAGTAGAGTTTTGTAGAGAAGAAAATCAGTACATTCACCACGAGGTGAAGTGTACCCACTTAGTCCCCGAGCATGGTAGCAGGTGAAGTATGCACGTGGGGCCATGCTTTATAAAAAGATGCATAATGTATATAAAAAATTGAAACATGAGTTTTGTACGAAATGACTGCGAATGCCCGTAGTCCCCGAGCGTGATGTAAGAAACTGGAAGCTTCTTGTATTAGGATCATATATTTGGAAATTGAAAGACTGGAATATGAGTTTAATAATAAACGACTGCGAATACCCATAGTCCCCGAGCCTAATGGAAGGAGCTTAGGAGGTTCTTGCATCGGGGTCATATAATCTTGTTCGCAGTCCCCGGGTGTTGTCCTGCTTCGCGTTGTCCCTCTGTGCCGTGGCCATAGTCCCCGAGCCTTGTCGGGGATATGACAGGGCGGCTGAGTCATGGTTGCTATCGATGGAGTCCCCGGGTTTTCCTATACCGCAAGCTCTGAGGGTTTTGCCGACCAGGCTACTGTAGCTATTTTATTGAATCTGCAGAAAAGAGATCATAACGAAATCGTACGTCTAGTCCCCGGGACTGTAGCGTTAGTGGTTTTTATGAAATCTTTTTCCGTAACTTGTGGAGGTTGATTAAGAAATACGAAATGGAAAGGCAAACAGAAAAGGAAGTTCGTGGGCCGAATTTAGCCGCGCAGTTAATGGCCCCTGTCGCGGCGCGGAGATGGGGTCGTCGTGGCTGTTCTGTATTTGGCCATTGCGATTTCCCAAAAACCCTAGGATGCCAAGAGCCGCACCGCTTGGTATAAAGTGGGGAGTTGGCGGCGGCGGTGGTTTCCACATTTGTACTCCGTGTGTAAGTGTTCATGTTCTTCAATCTCCTTTCATCTGCTCCTCTTCTGCCCTCGCTCGTGGTTGCAAACCCTAGCCCTTTTCCGCCATAGTCTTGTCGATGGCACCCAGAAAACCGAGCACGCGCTCGTCAGTTAAGAAGTGGGAAAAGTCCTCAAGGATGGTGGATGTGCTTCTAGATTGGACCAAGTATTGGGCCAAATGCACCCTGAAGGAGGAGGATATCCAACTTCTCGTTACCGCTGGTGTTCCTCAGGATAAATTCCTTGCCGATTGGAGGCCGGCGACCGGAGAGGAGTTCTCGACACCTAACACCGGTGAGCTTGTCGTCTTTGAGCCTTTCTTCTGGCGTGGATTCGGGGTTCCCATTCACCCCTTTCTTCGTGGTCTGTTGGAGTTTTATAAGATTGCGTTGTGCAACCTCCATCCCAATTCGGTACTACACATCGCGGTTTTTATACATTTCTGCGAAGCGTATTTGGGGATTGAACCGCATTTCGAGTTGTTTCGCTTTTTCTTCCTGGTGAGTGTATGGGTGTCCCGATCTTTCGGTGGAGATAGATAACTACGATTTGACTGGAGAGACGTTCACGATCCGACTACAACTATCCAAGGACGCTGCGCCTTAGCGATCGATACACCAAATCCAGCGGTTGCTCACGATCTTGCGGATCACAACCAACCAAACCACTAGGGTTATTCCTGCAAGCAATCGAAGAACAAGCAAGAACAAGTAGAACAAGCACTCAATTGCAAATAAGAGATGAAGGATCAGATGTGATACACATGAAGGTGGGGTTCCGAATCAAGTAGAACGGATGGTCTAGTCGACACACGCGTCTACAAGGAAGTAGCAGCAGCTAAACTTTCATCAAAACAAAACCCAATCTGTTTGTGGTGGCTCTAGGGGGATATAAGGAAGAGGGAGGACGACCACAAGTGTCCTGGTGTCGTCCTACAACCCTAGGATAGGGAATCAACTTGATACACGGGCCATCGGCCCAAAATAGGGTGACGCAGCACCGTTGGCAAAAAAGATCTTGGTATTAAATTGTCTACTGCGCACGTATCTGATAGGATATAGGTATGAGTCCGGACCCATTGGAAAGTAGACTTGATAAGCTTTCCAAAAAGTGCTAGAACGTCCCAATCGGAGTCCGTATGAAGTCGTGGCAACCGTCGCAAGTTTGGACTCTTCTGTAGTCCGAATTGAACTTCCAAGACGTGTTGGACTTGGACTCTTTGTTTCCTTGGATCCAAAGTGACGTAGTGGCCTGGTGGAGGACGTTAGGAGCACTTGGATTTGGTCCCCAATCAACTTCATTGATCATCCATGCTTTCCATATGCAATCTAACCCTTCATTGATCCATGTAAGCAATTCTGAAAATGAAAATATACAGATTTTGTGGTGCAGCACCAATTCATCAAATGTAACAATAATAAACCTCATATAGAATGGTTTCACCTTTGGTATAGAAGTGGTTGGCATGGTCATATCTAAGCCTATGATGTCCTCATCATTCTCCCTTTCTTGACAGTAAACCGTCCTCGGTTTGACCACTGTCGGAGGATGTGTTGTAGATAAAAGTAAACCATGCTCCCATGCTTGATAGTTATCCTGTTTATTCATTTTCAAACTAGGGAAACCCAACATGATATGGTGATGGTTATTACATACCTCTAATTGGTCATATCTTTTCACAATGAAAGGAGATTGTACAATTGAACAAATGTAAATTCGGTGTACCATATACTCCTTTTCATAATTATATTTGCCAATAGCATGAAAACTGGTATTAGAAGAACATGGCAATTCAAATCTAGCAATCAGATTATTCTGCAAATCGCTAAGCTCACAATGATCCTTGAACTCAATGTACCCTATTGTATGTAAAGATGAAAACAATTGAACTTCTTCTTTTTCATTTACAATATGAACAATATGCTAGAATTTAGCACTCATTGATTTAGAATTTTTAGCTTTATTCGGTAGTTGTGGTATGGATATAAGTAATTCATTATGACACAACTCTTCTTTGTCATATGGAATATCAAGCATATGAAAGTGTGACAAAGGAAAATCAGCGATGAGTTCCACTATTGGTTGATCTAGGATATCAAGATTAGTGGACAAATGTAGTTCAACTAAAGCATGCTCACCTTGATTTATGTTACAACCATCTAACTTACCTTTGATGCTCTTCGCAAATGGTGTTCTTGTAGCTAGATTCATGCTCTCCTTTAATGTGTCACCTCTAATCTCAAATTGATCAATGCCCATTGGTATATTGGCATCCGCTTGATGCAAATTGTTAGTAATAGGAGAGACATATGCTTCTATAGTATTTGTGAGATCTGTTTTTAGTGTTATTTCAAATTCACAAGCAAGATCAAACAACTCACCAAAAGTCTTATAATGTTTATCAACAAGGATATTCTGAATTTGCACATTAAGACCTTGCAAAAATCTATGTTCTAGAAACTCATCGTTTTCTTCAAAGCCACAACGTAGCAAACATAATTTCAGTCTATCTAATTATTCTGCTACAGTTTTGTTTTCTTGTTTTATAGATTGCAATTTACCATACAAAATATCAGAATAATAGCTAGGAACAAAAACATCTCTAAAATGTCTTTTCATATCTTTCCATGATTGAGGAGCATTAGCAAATCTACAAAGGTGTTTCCACTCAATTAAAGCATACTTAATAAGAACACTTGAAGCATCTTTAACCTTTTGTTTTTCAGATAGATCATACTTTTTAAATTCCTTGTCTACATGTAGCTCCCATTCAATATATGCATAAGGATCATAGTTTCCTTCAAAATAAGGTAGTGCAGATTTTATTTCATCAAACCAAGCATCACATACCTCATGAGTAGCATGGTTATCACTTGTCACACCCCTAGCAAAGTGATTGGAATAGGCAATCTGATCATCTCCAATTTCTATGTAGATTCCTGTCATGATTAGAACAAAACAAGAAACATACACAATAATATTTATGTTCCTATCAACTATTAGGATGTGGTTGTTGTAATTCACTCACTCTCAACCTGTTCAAACAAACTCTTACAAGTTCTTACCAAGCAAAACAACAGGTGGCAGCAACCAACAAGTCAGAAATCCTGGAATAGTGTATCGACACCGTAGCAACAACACCTGTAAAGTTGTATCCGGATATGTGGAGCTATAGGAGGGTTAAACAATAATGTGCAAGGAAGTACTAGCACCACATTAGTTGCAAAAGAAATATATATGATGTAGTGGAGATGTATATGGTGATGGTAAACACAATGAATATAGTGACCAAAACGTGACAAGAACTCAAAACTCTAAAAGCCTAACCCTAAGACCAGCAACACGACTCAACCGATGTAAACCAAACTCAACAAGCCCGAACTAATCAATACTAGTAAAAGGCTCAAAAGGTCTGTGGGATTATGGGAAACGAATCTACTATTTTTTTGTTGGCTTTTTCTGGACTTTAGGAAATTAAAAGCAAACTGAAATCTCTCACCGATGAAACCTGGCTCCGATACCACTTGATGAGTGTATGGGTGTCCCGATCTTTCGGTGGAGATAGATAACTACGATTTGACTGGAGAGACGTTCACGATCCGACTACAACCATCCAAGGACGCTGCGCCTTAGCGATCGATACACCAAATCCAGTGGTTGCTCACGATCTTGCGGATCACAACCAACCAAACCACTAGGGTTATTCCTGCAAGCAATCGAAGAACAAGCAAGAACAAGTAGAACAAGCACTCAATTGCAAATAAGAGATGAATGATCAGATGTGATACACATGAAGGTGGGGTTCCGAATCAAGTAGAACGGATGGTCTAGTCGACACACGCGTCTACAAGGAAGTAGCAGCAGCTAAACTTTCATCAAAACAAAACCCAATCTGTTTGTGGTGGCTCTAGGGGGATATAAGGAAGAGGGAGGACGACCACAAGTGTCCTGGTGTCGTCCTACAACCCTAGGATAGGGAATCAACTTGATACACGGGCCATCGGCCCAAAATAGGGTGACGCAGCACCGTTGGCAGAAAAGATCTCGGTATTAAATTGTCTACTGCGCACGTATCTGATAGGATATAGGTATGAGTCCGGACCCATTGGAAAGTAGACTTGATAAGCTTTCCAAAAAGTGCTAGAACGTCCCAATCGGAGTCCGTATGAAGTCGTGGCAACCGTCGCAAGTTTGGACTCTTCTGTAGTCCGAATTGAACTTCCAAGACGTGTTGGACTTGGACTCTTTGTTTCCTTGGATCCAGAGTGACGTAGTGGCCTGGTGGAGGACGTTAGGAGCACTTGGATTTGGTCCCCAATCAACTTCATTGATCATCCATGCTTTCCATATGCAATCTAACCCTTCCTTGATCCATGTAAGCAATTCTGAAAATGACAATATACACACTTTGTGGTGTAGCACCAATTCATCAAATGTAACAATAATAAACCTCATATAGAATGGTTTCACCTTTGGTATAGAAGTGGTTGGCATGGTCATATCTAAGCCTATGATGTCCTCATCACTTCCGGCTCAAGCCGAATGGGACCGCCGCATCCTGGGTTGTAGGTTCTGTGTATCTTCATCTTCGGGAAGGTATGGCGGATGTGTATCTTGTTACCCCTCTGCCTTCCAAGGTAGCAGACTACAAGTCTCGTTGGTTCTACATTCCTTAGGAGAAGCCGTACGCGTGTGGCGATCCGGCGGAAATTCCCGTGTCGCAGCCTAGTTGGTCGGCGACTCCTTCGCTAACGGCGATGGAGCAAGTAAAGGAGTTGCTCGCGTTAGTAGACCGATCGTCGCTTGATGGGGTTTCAGTTGGTTGGAATTTCGTTATGAGGTTCTGTCAGCCTTGCAAGGATAGGGTTCATCCTGCCTATCTTTATACTGGTCGCCAAGACCTAACCCGGGAGACGTTGCACGGGATGGAGCCGGAAGAGGGGTTCGATCGCCTCTCTGTAATCTTTGATCTTAGTCTCCCATACATGGAGAATCCACGGGATTCATTCCGTGCTAGTGTACCTCCGCCACCGGTGAGTTTTGGCTTTTACTTTTGCAGCGATCTTTTGGCTTTTGTGTTCTTGTTTGCTTATTGATGTAGTTGTCCTAGTTCCGTGGCCAGGATCGCACCGTTTTCTTCTCCGAAGTCTCGTCCGAGGAGTGGCCTGAGGGGGTCGACCGGGTGTCGAGGCAGGCGACCCGGTCGTGAGAGGTGGATGGTTGTGGTTCTTCCCGGCGGAGGGGAGTCCCCGAGCCTCTTGCTAGAAGGCGTCGGGCGCGCAGTGATCCGTTGGGGAAGCACACCCAGCCGACTTACCCTGGAAGAAGTCGAAGTCGTTAGTTAGTACCAGTGGCAAGTTTGTGATTAAGGAAGCCGCCAGCCCACCGCCGCCCTCGCTTTCTGACTGGACTGACGAGTGGTCGGTTGGGGAGGATGATGTTCAGACGATAAATCTGGATGGTGAGGGAGGGTCTACATCGAGCAGCAAGGTGCCCCTGCCCAAGGCGTCGCCGATCCACCCGCCTATGTCAGTGAGTGCTGGGGGCGGGCATTATGGGAGGATACCGCTCCGGCGTCGGGGCGTTCGCCAATGGTTGCGCCAAGCGGTTCCACCAGGGAGCTTCCGGCCCGGCGATTTGTGAAGGTGCGCTGGAAGTCGGACTTGTAAGTACTTTGTCCTTGTTTTGTTTGAGTCTTGGGTTGTGTCATCTGCTTGTTTATAGTGTGCTTCTTGGCAGGGTGCTAAACGTCGAGGATCCTACTGGCGCCTATGTTGATACGCCGAGAGCTGATGATTGTGCGCATGGTGATCCTGTTACGGATGGGTATGGTGCTCCAGCGCCCGCAGAGTGCCAGGAGAACCCTGATGTTTCGGATGTTCCGGTTGGTAAACCTTCGGGCGGTGGGCTGCTGTTCGCGGATGCTCCTCGAGCGATTTTTCCGGAGATCGGTTCTTTTGCAGCTCCGAGGCTGGATCCGAGGCCAGTGAAGCAGAAGAGGGTGACAGTGGTGTTGGAGGAGCCAGAGTTGGTGGAGGAGATTCCGCGCGCAGGGGATTGCCCAAAGCCGACGCCGGTCCGGACCTTTCGTCGTGACGGCGAGGATTTCGTTGTGGTTGAGGATGATGAAGCTGAGGGGGAGGCGGCGGTCTTCTTTAATGATGCGAACAATCTACTTGGACGGGCCAAGGTGACTGTTGTGCTTTTTTGGTTTGGCCTTGCCGCCATGTCTTCTCTTGCTGAACTGTTATTGCGTGGTCGCAAGGTCTTTTCAGGGCCGAAAGGGAGCGGAAGGTAATGACCGACCAGCTTGCGAAGTTAGTTGCTGAAAACGAGCATCTGCGTGGGGAAGTTGCTCGTGTCAAGAGCCAATTTGCGGGGCTAGAGGATAGTTTGGATGCGGCGCATCGGTTCTCACAGACTTTGGAGGCCGCAGTCCGGGAGCAGGAGCGCGAAATGTGGAGCTTCAGTCTCATGTTGAGAAGGTCGACGAGCTTTCCAACCGTAAGTCTTTATCATTCTTTGGTTTGATGGCTTGTTGTTGCGGCCGTGTGGTGACCTGTTCTTCCTTTTAGAGCTGGTTGGTGCTTGCGAGGCGAAACACCTTGTGGAGGAAAAAATCGCCGCTGCCGAACAGGAGATTTAGAAAATGCGGGCAATGCACGAAGGTAGCTGTTTCTTACCCATCATTTTGTTTGTATGGCCGCCTTACCTGGTATCTACTATGTTCTTAGCTTATCGAGGGCGCGTTCAACTTCAATTTGCAGACCTGTAGACAAGGGCAAACACCTATTATAATGGCTTCTGGTCGCTGGCGTGGGCGGTCGCCCCTATGGTGTTGTGCGTTGACGGCCAGGCGTTAATTCCTAAGCGTCTTGAGCAAGCGACCATGGATGGCGTGCTGTAAAAGGCCCGTGGTCTGTGGGTCAGGCTCCGGTCTTTTACGACTTTGGCGGCGCAAAGTGTGGCTGCTCATGGCATGGCTATGTTGCAGTCACACTATCCGAAGGTTGATCTTGGTCGGGTTGCGGCTGGGTTTGCATCAGGAACGACTGACGAGGAGGCGGACCGTCTGGAGGCTGATGCTGATCGTGTAGCGGAGTTCGTGGTTAAGGATATCAATTTGTTTGCTGCTGAAAAGCAGTAATTTGTATCCCAGATACAAGAATTCGGACTCATAAGTGAACACTGCAAAGCTGTATATATCCGAGCGGTGACCTTTTGGTTCACTTGTATGTTCTGTCGTGCCTGCTAAGTCGTGAGACGTAGCGATGAATCGTTCGACCCTGGGTTCCCTATGGCTTGGATCGTAGAGCCTAGAGCTTCTACTCGCGTAGGTGCCATGGGGATTACCAGGGAGGTAGGCTGCTGGCAACCCGCAGCGCAGAGGGCGAACAGCTCATGCACGCTTAGGGAGATGTCAGGGACAAAACCTTTTTCTGAGAGGCTCGATCGTGGAGTGACCACGGCCTGTGGAGACCATTCCTGCAGACGCTGGGCGCAAAGCCATGCTGCTTGTAGAGTCGTCGACCGTGCCATGGTCATATACAGATTCTGGGCACATAACCTCATGGCCTTCAACGCAGGTCATATCTCTCGGTTGATGGAGAGACATCATCCGAGAGGTCTATCAATATGATCATAGCGTATTGGGTATCTACTTCTATGCGCTATGAGATTGATAGGCCAGATTTGAAGGCTTCCGGTTATGGCCAGGCTGTTTGGAGACAACGTCGTAATGCGTTTTGGAGAGGTCGTCGAGCACTATGGGAGTGTTTTGAAGAGGTCGCCGGATGCGTGAGCCTTCTATGGTGGTCGCCGAATGCCGTGAGCGTTTTGTAGGAGTTGAATTGTATATAAGGTATGAAAATCATAACACTTTATTTATTTATTGGGGGTAGATAGTACAAACTTATTGAGACACTCTAAGAGTTTGATCTGCTTGCGTCGTTGGGGTTGAAGGTCTGTACACGTAGTTGCGGGAGAGGTCGACGCCGGTCGTTGCTGCTTGTGCTTCCTTTGGCCTCTTGGCGGTAGACTCGTTGTTAGTGCTGGAGTTGTACCTGTCCTGGGAACGGGGTTTCCTGATGGCGTTTACTGTCTGCTGCTCGCATTCGTATGCGACTTTCAGGTCGGTGCGGAGGCTAAGAATGCCTTGCTGCATCGGGATCTTCAGCACCATGTACGTGTAATGCGGGACTGCCATGAGCTTGGCGAGTGCCAGACGGCCGAGGATCGCATGGTAGACTGTCTTGAAGTCGGTGAAGATGAAGTTGATGTTCTCGACCCTGAAGTGGTTCTGGTCACCAAACTATACAAGGAGTGTAATCTGTCCTATTGGTGTGGATGCCTTGCCTGGGATGATACCCCAGAAAGTAAAGTTCATCGGTAGGAGGTCCTTCTTTGAGTAGTCGAGCTAGCGGAATGCGTCGTTGAAGATGATATTAAGGGCGTTGCCGCCGTCGACTAGCACCTTCCTGAAGCGGCACGTAGCGATAGTTGGGTCGACGATGAGTGGTAAGCGGTTGGGGTGTCTATAGTCTATCCACTCATCTTCTCCGGAGAAGCTAATAGGCTGCTCCGACCAGTCTAGATAGCGGGCGTTGACCGAATCATCTCCTTTTGCGTTGACTGAGTAGATATCTTTGCGAATTTGGCGACGTCGCCTTTCTCCTTCAACCACAATGCTACCTCTGAATATGGAATATGTAGTTGAAGGTGGTCGGAACCCCGGCGCTAGTGGCTCTGGGTATTTGTCCTTGTCGTAGTCATCTTTCTTTGCTCTCTTGTCGCTTCTTCTCTTCACTGCTGACTCAAGGAGCTCACAATTGCGCATGGAGTGTTTGGAGTTTTTGTGTATAGGGCACGGGCCATCGAGGATCTTCTCGTAGCTAGAGTCTTAGTTCTTCTTTGGTCGGGCGTTCGCGTTGGCGACGTAGCGGTTATCGCGCCTGTAGTCGTACCTCTGTGGGTAGCGCTCGGAGTTGCCCGATTGGTAGTCCCGGTGGTCGCCGGCCCTTCCTTCACTGTGGTAATCTGGTCGGCGGTCGTTCTCCCTTTTACGTTACGGGGATCGAGAGTAGCACCGCCTATTCTCCCTGCTGCGGGTGGCATCGTCTTGATTGGCATAAGGATTCGCGATGGTCATGAGCTCTTCTATGGTTGTTATGCTCTTTCGTGCTAACTTATTCCGCAGATCGTCCGTCCGCAGGCCATTGGAGAAGATGGCGATGGCCTCTGGGTCGGAGATCTCTGTGATGTTCAGCCGCTTGTCGGAGAAGCGCCTGATGTACCCCCGAAGGCTCTCGTTGCTCCTCTGGCGGATGCTCTCCAAGTCATACCTCGTCTCCGGCTGGACGCATGTAGCCTTATACGTCTTGATGAAGATTTCCTTGAGTTGTTCCCAGGTGTCGATGGTGCCTTCTAGGATCTTTTGGAGCCAGCTGTTGGTGGAGGTTGACAACATTACCGGAAGGTAGTTAGCCATTACGTCTTGATTTCCTCCAGCGGCATAGACAACTTTCTCATAGGTGGACGCCCATTGCTCTGGGTTTGCCTTGCCGTCATACTTCTCTACCCACGTAACTCTCAAATTCTAGGGCCACTGGATGGTGCGCAGACGTGCGGAGAAGGGGCGCAGGCCCTCGATCGCTCTTGGCGCTGGTGGCGGAGTTCGACCTCGTCGGAGATTGCCATCATCATACCGTGGGGATCTGTGTCGATGTTCCCTCAGAGGGGTCGACGCGCCGGTGGTGGTGATCTATCGCGCCGGGGTCTTTCATGCTCGCCGTTGTTGTGAGGTGGTGATCCTCGCCTCTGCTCCCTGGAGGGCTTTGGCGCGGCGGTGCGGGTGCTCGATCGCACTGGGGCCCGTCGAGTTCTTCATCGTCGCAGGGTGGGGATCCTCGCCTAGGCTCCCTCGGCAGGCTTCGTGGGTGATTTCTTCTGTGGGACTGGGCAGAGAATTCAGGCGGAGGACCCACTTTGTCAATCTGGACCACCGCCGCCATGATGTGGGCTTCTATCTTCTCGATCTTGTGCGTGGAAGGGAGCTTAGACAGCTCGTAGGCGGCTATCGCTAGATTGGCGCTGGCCATCAGGTAGACCGGAACGTCACCCACCTTGTTGAAATCTTGTTGGAGGTTGCGTCGAGGCAGGCCTTCACAATTCCTCTACTCTTGCTCACGCTGTTCGCGTGCGAGTCGTTCGCGTTCGTGGTGCTCCTCGTCACGCTGCTCCTGCTCATGGCGCTCTAGTTCGCGTTCCTCTGTTCTCTTGTGATGCGTACGACATCTGTTTCGTTGTTGGGAGCAACGCTGTCAGCGGAGACTTGAAAAATCATTCCTCCGAAGCCTGGAGGGAACTCCGGAAGGCTGCTGGTCGATGCGGAGGAGTCGGCGATTTCGGTCTTCTTGCTAGTGTTTGATCCCGAAGAGGTAGTACTGTCGAGAGATACTGCCTGCTCGGAGTCACTAGGCATTGCAAAGATGACGACCGTATTCACGATAGGTGCCACCGGAATCTGGTCAGAGGTTGATTGGAACATCTGGCGCTGGAAGATCGCTGCCTGGTTGCTGAGCCCATGGGGCATCATCGGAGGAGGGAGAACGCCCCTGGTCGTCACAGCCACCATTTTTGCTAGGGTCCAGTGGTGGCGTGGTCGGCTGCCGTGATGACCGGAGAGTCGGCGCCATGCCTCCTGCACGAGGTCAACATAGTCGATGATAGTGGCGTTGGAACGATCGATGGCACCAACTAGGTCGTCGATGCTGATCTCTCGCGTGTGGTATTCTGGCGTGGCGGGACGGCGCGTGGCTGGTGGCGCGTTCGCCCCGTGTGCCGTGGATCCGACGGTCTAGGACATAGATCCGATCTGGAGCACAATGCCGGTCGCCGGGAGGACCATTGAATCTGGGAAGGTGACCGCTTGATGAACCATGATGTCGATGCACACACCCCCTACCTAGCGCGCCAACTGTCGACGAAATATGCATCGCAGTCTACCTAGGGGGTACCCTACGGTAGTAGATTGTAGGTGGAGGTGTGGCGACAATGATCAAGCATAACACAGAGAGCGTAGACACGGCGATTTAGACAGGTTTGGGCCGGCAAATCACTGTAATACCCTACGTCTTGTGTTTTGGTAGCTGGATTGATCTGAGTATTAGGTTACAAGATCCGTCGATGATCTGAGAGAGAGATTTTGGAGGGGGTTCCTACTCGCCTTATATAGCCGGGGAGCAGGGTTACAGTTCCATATCCTAACAGATTATGATCGGTCCCTTAAGGCAAGGGATCCGAGTCTATCTACTAGGATCTTTCTTGGCAAGCAAGACTTCTTCGGAGTCCTTGGCGAGCATGACGGGCTCGTCGCGTGCCGCAAGGTCTCGCGGGCTGGGTCGTCTTCTGGTCGGTAGGCCCATAAGGTCCCTAGGGATATGCCGAGGTAATATCCCCAATAGGAATGTTAGCGACACGGTCGCCTATCGTATTTGTAGGATGAGGTTGTAATGGTTGAATGATTTATCTGGAGTATTTCCCGTTCTCTTTGGTCGTTCAAGGTTATTGTTGTGATCTATTTTGATTGATGTGTGATAGCGGTAGTTTGTATCTTGGATACAAGTGAAAACTACAAAGCTGTAATATATTTGGAGCGATGAGCTTTTGTTTCACTTGTATGTCCTGTCGTGCCCGCTAAGTTGTGAGCCGTAACAATGAATCGTTCGGCCTTGGGTCTCAAATGGTCTATATGTAGGGCTAGCGCCACTGCACGTGTAGGATACATAAGGACTCCCAAGGAGGCACGCTGCTGGGAACCCGTGGCACAGAGGGTGAGCAGCTCATGCACGTGTAGGGAGATGTCAGAGACAGTGCCCTTTTCCGAGAGGCTCGATCGTGGCGTGACTAGGGCCTGTGGAGACCGTTCCTGTAGACGCTGGGCGAAAAGCCATGTTGCTTGTAGAGTCGTCGACCGTACCGAGGTGATGTACAGATTCTGGGCACATAGCCTCATGGCTCTTGACCCGAGTGATATCGCCCGACTTCTAGGGAAATACCACTTGGGAGGCCTGTTGATGTAGTCATAGCGTTTAGGGTAGCTACTTCTATTCGCTATGACACGTCGGCGGGCCAGCTTCGGGTGCTTTCTGGTTATGGCTAGGCTATTTGGAGAGAACGCCTTATCGTGTTTTGGAGAGGTCGTTGAACACTATGGGACTATTTTGGAGATGTCGTCGAATGCCGTGAGCATTTTGTAGTGGTCTCCGAATAATGTGGGCGTTTTGTAGAAGTTGAATCGTTTACATGAAGTATGGGGAAAGCGCAACACCTTTATTTATTTATTGAGAGGTACATAGTACAAACTTTATTGGAACACTTTAAACTTTTAATCTTTTCATTCCACTGGGTGCTAAGTGTCTCTATATCTAATCGCAGGAGAGGTTGGCGGTAGTTGTTGCTGGTTCTGCTTCCTTCGGCTTCTTTGCGGTGGGCTTGTCGTTGGTGTCGGAGTTGTACGCATCTTGGACACGGGTCTTTTCGGCGGTGTTGATTGTCTGCTGCTCGCACTCGTATGCGATCTTCAGGTTGGTGCGCAGACTGAGGATGCCTTGTGGCGTCGGGATCTTCAACACCATATACATGTAGTGCGGGAGTACCATCAGCTTGGTGAGTGCCGGACGACCGAGTATCGCATGGTAAGCAGTCTCAAAGTCGGCAACGATGAAATTTATATTCTCGACCCTGAAGTGGTTCTTGTCGCCGAATTGCACGGGTAGGGTGATCTGTCCTACCGGTGTGGATGCCTTATCTAGGATGATCCCTCGGAAGGGGAAGTTCACTGGGAGGAGGTCCTTCTTCGAGTAGTCGAGCTGGCGGAACGCATCGGCGAAGATGATGTTGATAGCGTTGCCGCCGTCGACCAACACTTTTCTGAAGCAGCACATGGCGATAGTGGGATCAATGATGAGCGGGAAGCGACTAGGGTATCTGTAGTCTATTCACTCATCTTCACCGGAGAAGCTGATAGGTTGTTTAGACTAGTCGAGGTAGAGAGCGCTGGCCGAGTCATCTCCTGTAGCGGCGACTGAAAAGATGTCCTTGCGGACTTGACGGCGTCGTCTCTCCCCTTCGACGACCACGCTGCCTCCGAAGATGGAGTACGTTCTTGAGGCTGTTCGGAACTTCGGTGCCGGCGGTTTTTGATCCTTGTCCTTGTCGGCATCATCCTTCTTTGGTCTTTTGTCGCCTCTTCCCCGCATAGCTGACTCAAGGAGATCACACTCACGCATGGAGTGCTTGGAATTCTTGTGTATGGGGCATGGGCCATCGAGGATCTTTTCGTAGCTGGTGTTGTAATTCTTCCTTGGGCGGGCGTTTGTGTTGGCGACGTAGTGGTTTCCGCGCCTATAGTCGTACCCCTACCTATATCCTTCAGAGTTGCTCGACCGGTAGTCTCAGTGCTCGCGCTCTCAGTCGCTAGGCATTCTTCCGAGGAATGAGAATGGCGCCGCCTGTTCTCCCTACTGTGGGTGGCGTCGTCTTGGTTGGCGTAAGGACTCGCAATCGTCATCAGTTCTTCTATGGTTGTTATGCTCTTACGGGCCAACTTGTTCCTGAGGTCGTCTGTTCGCAGGCTGTTGGAGAAGATGGCGATGGCCTCTAGATCGGAGATCTCTGCTATGCTCAGCCGCTTATCGGAGAAGCACCTGATGTATTCCTGAAGGCTTTCATTGCTCCTTTGACGGACATTCTCTAAGTCATAGTGCACCCTCGGCTGGATGCATGTTGTCTTGTATGTCTTGATGAAGACTTTCTTGAGTTCTTCCCAGCTGTCGATGGTGACTTCTGGAATCTTCTGGAGCTAGATATTGGTGGAGGTTGACAACATAACAGGTAAGTAATTGGCCATCACGTCTAGATTTCCCCCGACAGCGTACACGACGATCTCGTACGTGGACGCCCATTGCTCTAGGTTTGCCTTGCCGTCGTATTTCTCCACCGGCGTTACTCTGAAATTCTAGGGCCACCTGATGGCGCGCAGACGAGCGGAGAAGGGGCGTAGTCCTCCTGTGGCTCGGGGCGCCAGCGCTGGTGTTCGATCGCGTCGGGGCTTGTCATACTCTTCGTCATCGTATCGTGGGGATCTTCGTCGGTGCTCCCTCGTAGGGCTTCGAGGGTGGTTTCTACTATGGTACTGGGCGGAGAATTCAGGTAGGGGACCAGCTTTGTTGACCTGGACCGCGGCCGCCATGATGTGGGCCTCTATTTTCTCGATCTCCGGTGTGGCGAGGAGCTTGGACAGCTCGTATGCGGCTACCACCAGGTTGGCGCTGGGGGTTGGGTATACCGGGATGTCGCCCACCTAGTCGAAGTCGTGGTTGAGGTTGGGCATGGCGGGCGATCACGATTCCTTTGCTCCTACTCGCGCTGTTCCAGGTCGTGCCTCTGTGCGCGTTTGGCGTTATGCTGTTCTCTCACAATGCGCTCAGCATCTGTCTCGTTGTCGCGGGCGACGCTATCGGTGGAGACTTGAAAAATCATTCCTCCGAAGCACGGAGGGAACTCTGGGAAGCTGCTCGTCGATCCGGAGGAGTCGGCGATTTCGGTCCTCGTGGTGGTGGCCGAGCCCGATGAGATAGTGTCATCGAGGGACACCGCCTGCTCGGAGTCGCTAGGGATTGCGGAGATGACGATAGTGTTCACGACGGGGGCCGCCAGGATCTAGTCGAAGATCGATCGGAGTACCTGGCGTTGGAATATTGCCGCTTGGTTGCTGAGCCCAAGAGGCTTCGTCGGGGGAGGGTGGATGGCCCTGATCATCACAGCCGTCGTCTTCGCGGGGGTTTGGTGGCGGCGTGGTTGATGACCGTGATGGTCGAAAAGTCGGCGTTGTGCCGTCTTACACGAGTTCGATGCAGTCGATGATACCGGTGTTGGAGCGATCGATGGAGTCGACCAAATCGTCGATCCTAACCTTCTTTCGTGGGTGGTACTTCGGCGTGGCGGGACGATGTGCGGATGGGAGCGCGTCTGCCCCGCGTGGTGTAGATCCAATGGTCCAGGATACGGATCCGATCTGGAGTATGGTGCCGGTCGCCAGGAAGACCATCGAATCCGGGAAGGTGACCGCTTGATGAGCCATGGAGTTGATGCACACATCCCCTACCTGACGCGCCAACTGTCGATGAAATATTCGTCGCGGTCTACCTAGGGGGTACCCTACGGTAGTAGATTGTAGGCGGAGGCGTGGCGACGACGATCAAGCGTAACACAGAGAGCGTAGACACGGCGATTTATACAGGTTTAGGTCGGCAATTCGCCATAATACCGTATGTCATGTGTTTTGGTGGCTACATTGATATGAGTATTAGGTTACATGAGGTATAGATGAGATCTAAGAGGTTGTGAGAGATTGTTTTCGAGGGGGTCCCTGCTCGCCTTATATAGCCGGGGAGCAGTGTTACAGTTTCCATATCCTAACAGATTACGATTGGTCCCTTAAGGAAAGTGATCCAAGTCTATCTACTAGGATCTTTCTTGGCGAGCAAGACTTCCTCGGAGTTCCTGGCGAGCACGACGGGCTGGTCGCGTGCTGCAAGGCCTCACGAGGTGGGCCGTCTTCTGGTCGGTAGGCCCATAAGGTCCCTGGGGATATGCCGATGTAATATCGCCAACAGGTGGGGTGTTGGGTTGAAACCCTAACTCTTTCTTATTTACCTGATCAAGCTAGTTGGCCAACTGGGCTCGTTTGGGTCTCGGCAACTATTAACCGGGACGGGCCTTATAAGAGGTCCACCTCCATAAATGCAGTTATTTTTGGAGGCGGACCTGTTATAACGTCCATCTCGGTTAATAGATTTTTGGAGGCGATTATTTTATAATCACCTCCATAAATCGATTTTACGAGACAGGCACATGTAACCGTCTCGGTAAATAAAAATGTTCGTCTCCGTTAATAGCCCATATATATATATACATTATATATATACATATATATATATATATATATATATAATAGATTCGGTTAGACCAAAAGGAGTTCTAGCTTCATGTACTTCCTCAAGCTTAAAAAAAACTTTGTATTTTTCTTGCAGCATGTAGTGGTTCCTAACACAATAGATAGACGACAAAAACGATTTCTTTCCTCTTTACTGTCTCACGCATAAGATAATTCTCTCTTTTTTGTCCTCTTGCAGCAAACAAGAGCAAGACGTTCTCTCTTTTTTACACAGCAAACAAGACTTGATACTAAAGAACGAGACCAAGACACAACGAACCCAGAGACACACGAGGGACGACCGTTCAAGAAAGCACGTTGACTCAAAAAAATTGCAAGAGCATAATGGGTCATGGGTCATGGAAAAAGAAAGATGAACATAAATATTTTTTCTGGCAATTTTCTATATTTATAGGAGGAAGGGAAAAAATACTAAATTAGGGTAAAAGTGAACATAATGGTAATACCTAACGATCTACTTGATCTCATATACCACTTGATGTAGATAAGTCCTAATCTTCTGAAAGATATGATAGTGTCGATTGGTGGACGCGACGTTCACGATTTTAGGATCGAACCAAGATTGATTCCGACCCAATTACCGTTACGCCGCTACTCTATTGGTTATTAACAATGCACAACATGATTAACCTGATCGAGAAGGCTTTTTTGCAAGTGAATCCAGAACACAAGTAAGAATGGAGAACGCAATGAAGTTCAAGTCTTTATTCAAAAGAAGACATAGGCGAATAAGATCAAGAATAGAGGCCCTCGTTCATAGCAAGGTGTTGACACAAAAAGCGTCAGGATCTGCGAACACCTCGGGCTATTACCCAAATTCGATTTCCGAGGGTGTGACAGTCGATTTGACCAGTTAATCGACAAGGACGATAACTAGAACAAGATCCAATCAACACAACGGCGATACGCCAAGATGTCAAGACTCAGACTTGATCAGGGTAACTAGAGCAGAGCTGAACGAGACAACAGCGATGCGCCCGGAGGTCAAAGCTCAGATTACTCCCACGCGGAACTTGCAAGGGTTTGACGAAGATCAAGGTGATGCATCCCGTTGAAGTTTGAAGAACTCGTAGATAAACTAAGACTAATGTGATAAAAGGGTAAATTGCATTGAAAGTAAATAAGAGCAATTGATTTGTTTGATAGATTGATTGTTGTTTTCTCACGACCCCTAGGTACATATTTATACTCCAGCAATAGGAGTTGTAGACAAACACGCCTTGCACCTTTCCTAAATAAAACAAACTCCTACTTTAAAGGAAATAACTGACTCGCGCAGGAGTCAGACTCAAATAACAATACGATTTTCCTAAACAGACACTTCTATTTTTAAAGAAAAAAACGACTCGTGCAAAAGACGAACTCAAACTTCTATAACAATACTGGTATGAGATTACCAGTTTCCTTATATCTTCTCTTCGATGAAACTTTCCATCGGCAGACTCTTCTATCCGCAACTTCCTTCTATTGCCATCGGCAATCTTCCGTTGACGTCAACCGCCACATCACCCTGTGCCCATCGGCATCGTCACTCCATGCCCATCGGCATCGGCAATATTTCCCAATCGGCAACCACTGCTATTGTTCAGCTTCCATCAACAACAAACTTATTCATTTGCAGAATTCATTCTCATCGGTAACGTTAACTGATAACCTGCCGATGCCGATAGAAAAAAGCTACCGATCAATGCAAGTCTTAGCTCATTTGACACATGCCAAAAAATGGTGTCAACACATGCCCCCCAATTTCGGAGTGTAGAATATTTTACACGCCAAAATTTTCTCTACTGTAACCTTTCCTTCCAAGATAATTGCAGGACATCCTTGATTACCGCGCGTAAAAATCACAATTTATCAACAAAATTCCGTGACTGTAACATGAACAGTTATAAACCCAATCCTATCTCCTCGATTGCCGCACATACCTATTGCATACCCTTCCACATTCCTGCTCAGTACGAAGAAAATTCCAAAATACACCTGACCAGGCTTATAAAAATTACCACCATCCAATCTGTTTTTTACCCTAAGCCTGCATTCACTTCCCTTTGCCCTCGTCTTCAACCTCGGCGGCGATTCTGAAGAACAATTCTGCGAACTCGAGCGGCGGCGTCTTTTTCCAGCAGAATACGAATCGCAAGGACTTCCTCGGCTTCAATGGCGATCCAGTTCAATGTCCCCTGAGTAAATCTGCTTCTTTCTCACTTCACCTTTTGCAAGTTCCTTTTCCATATCAATTTCGTAATCTCTTTTCCCCTTTCTCCTTTTTTATTTTTCTAAAACCTAGTAAATGTACAACAAGGTCGTAATCCCCATTGAACAATCCAATTTCAACTACCTAGGCTCAATGGGAAATCCTGATCCTACCAATCTGATAAACATAGAGACCAACCGCATCCCCTTCAGATCTGAATGCTTTAGCCTAGGGTTATGGAAAGATGCTTTCCGTTCATGGCCCAAATACACCAAGGGATGGAAGAACTGGTACCTTAGGGTAATCATATCACAGCAAGTTTATTGGTCAGAGCGCAACCTGGACCAGTGCATTAGACTTTCCATTGCCGATATGGAAAAGAACGAAAACATGATGATGGCTGCATCTTATTTTTTGGTCCGATACAATGAATGCCTTCTTATTCAGACACGGGCCAGCCACTCCCACTCTTGCTGATGTGCATATGCTTACCGACCTTGATGTCTCCTCTGCCGATACACCCGCCTTGTTCAATAGGAAGGCTGAGTATAAAGTGAACACGCGCAATATCGGCGGCTGGACTGGTTACATCCAGGAATATCAAAAGACTGGATCGGTAGGTCAAAGGGAGCACGCCATCTTCTTGAATATGTGGTTGGAAAAATTTATCATCTGTGGCAGAACCGTCGGACCTACTACCATGTACCTCCCTGTAGCAGAGCTTCTTGCCGATGGAACAACACTCCCTCTCGGCCGATACCTTCTTGGATCGGTATACCATCTCCTACACCAAGTGTCTAAGAAGTTATTGTTAGGCGAGTCCATCGGCAACCTCGGGGGTCCTTGGTGGTTTATAAACATGTGGTTAAACGCACACATGTACAAGGTCCTTCAATTTGGCTTGTTCAATCAACAATTTTCAAGGGATATATCAGAAGACTATGTATATGAGGATGATGAATCGGCAACTCATCCCCCACTCAATTTTGGGGAGGCTATCATAGTGCTACCAGGAACCGATGCCAATGCAGACCAATTCGGCAGGTTCTTCCAAAAACTCTACAACGGAATCCCTGCTGCAGAACGGCTTTGGTGGCCTTACATCGATGAAGACAACCGATTCCCTTTGCTGTTCAACCTTACCGATGAGAATGTACCTCAAAACGAAATAATTATGAAGGTCAGTATTGTTCCTCGAGCTATTCCAGTCAACATTTTTGGAACTGGGAAGAATGCTCCTCCATCCTTTGAGTTCTATTACCCATCGGCAGCAGCAAGACAAATGGCATTCGACCAATTACCGATCAAGCTCTGCTACGCCGAGGTGATAAAACCAAGACAAGTTATCTCCAGTGCTATGGACTGGAACAAGGTCGTCAATCTTCCTCCCGATGCCGATACATCAGACATCGACCTATCCTCCTGGGCACCAACATCTTTCATCATGGAGGAATACAAATTTTGGTGGCAAGAATGGAGAAGCCAACTGTTCGCCAAGTCATCGCACTTCTATCGGCATTTAATCGATGCCGATTACGTCATTCCTGATGATGCAATAAGTTTTCACTCCAATGCATTTCTTATTACTTACCTCTATCATCGGCATCTGACCTTTTGCTTAACAGATTGACGATCCAATCCCCAAAATGAGCATAAGTGGCAAACCTTTCCATCTTCAAGTAATCAGCCCTGTATCAATCATCGGCAACAAGGCTTCTACATTGGCTGCCTTCACTCCTCAGAGGGTACCTAAAGTCACCTTCAAGCCCAAGCCGATGCCTGCAGAGACCATTGCTACTCCATTGGCTGCTGCTGCCATCTTGGCGCGGGCTTTTGCAGTAAGTTTTATTTTTACTTATACCGATCACATACTGTTCATCAACAATATTTACTTATGTAACTTGCACCAAACATTTCAGGCAGCGAGGTCATCGCAGCCGCTCCAGACGTACAAGCTTCTCCAACTCCTCCTGCCGATGCCCCCCAGGCTTCTCAACCAAAACGGGCTGGTTCTCCTACTGCTGCACCAAAGAAGAAACGCCTGAGGCAAGCCACTCTAGCTGCGTCACCAACCCTTGCCGATGCACCAACGGCGGAACAACCATCGGCATCTGTCCCTGAGCAATCAGTTAATGAAACTCTTGATCAGGAGACGATACCACTGCCACAAGAACCATCTGCAACAACATCGGCACCGGTACCAGCGCCTACACCGGATGAAAATCCAGACCAGAGGACGGCATCATCGCCACAGGAGCCATCCACCGCAGCAGAGACAGCACCAGCAATAGCACCAACAGCACCGACCGCTCCTCCTACGGAAGCGTGTTCATCGGCAACTGTTGCTGATCTCCAGAATGAGGCCATACCAGCCAACTTCCCAAGTCCCGGGCAAGAAATCCGCTTCAAGATGGTAAGCCGATTATCTAAAAACTTACAGTATAAACTTATAATCGGCAAATTTTAACTTTCTTCTTTTTAGGCCCAAGACTCCCCCGATAGCTTGCTCTCCTTCGGCGTCAATCTCCCTAACGAAGACGAAGACAGAGAAGGTTCTGCTCCAACGAATAGCTTGTTCTCCTTCACCGTCAACCTTCCCGATGAAGACGAAGACGAAGAAAGTTCCACTCCAACTTTATCGGCAGATGTCAAACTCAAGCTTGAAACATTGCTATCTTTACTGCAACAAGACACATCCTATCTCGTCCAAGACTCTACTGCAGTAAAGATAGCTTTTAAAGACATCCAAGGCCACCTGTCTGCCGATCCAGAAGAAACACTCTTCCAAGCAGCGTTTCTTGAGAGCAAGCAACTTCAGTATCAAAGACTGTCTCGTCGCATAGCCGATAGGACTGCTCGATCACAGCTTGAAGAAGAAATGCTTAAGTTCAAACAAGCTGCCGATGAGAAGCATAAGGACATCGGCCAAGTAGAGACTTCCGGCGTCGATCTTGAGCAAGAGATCATTCACTTATCGGCAAGGAAGGAAGAGCTGCTGACTGAACTGAAAAGAGTTGAAGAAGCCCTGAACACAGCCAGCCAAAAGAAAGCTCAACTGCCCAACGCCATTAAGGCTCTGTGACAAGAAGGAGACAGAAACGCCCGACAAGCCATTCTGTTAAAGAAGAAAATCAAGCCAGTTGAAGGGTCTACCGATGATGATGCCAGGGAGATGGAGGAAATAGAGCAAATTCGCCTGCGTGCGATATCAGCTATTCAGTCCTGATTGTAATTTGCTACAATTCATCATATCGGCAAATGTAACACTTGATTTCGCTTTGTAATATAACGTTAGTACACTTTTACCGATATTTTATATAGCACTCTCTTCCATCGGTATCCCAACGGATACTCTATGCGTCGACCCAAATACTAGGGTAATATTTCTTCAAGTATTTACCGTTGATTGCTCTGGAGAATGCAACTCCTTCGAGAGTCTCTAAAATATAAGCATTGCCAGGAGCAGACTGTTTTATCCGATAAGGACCTTCCCAATTAGGAGACCATTTTCCAAATTTAGAACTCTTAGTCCCAATCGGTAAAATCAACTTCCATACCGGATCGCCATCGGCAAATTGCTTCACCTTCACCTTCTTATCATACCATCTGGCAACCCTTTTATTATTTTCTTCAATGCTAATCAAAGCACTCAACCGATGACCTGCTAAGTCTTCTAACTCATCCTTCATAAGAGTATCATATTCATCGGCTATCAATTGATCTTGAGAAGACAATCGCCTAGAACCAGTTTTAATTTCCTAAGGCAGGACAACATCATGCCCATAGACCAACTGATACGGCGAAACTTTGGTTGCACCATGACAAGCCATCGGATACGACCATAGGGCTTCATTTAACACTACATGCCACCTTCTAGGGTTTTCTTCAATTTTGCATTTGATAAGCTTAATGACTCCTTTATTAGTTGCTTCAGCCTGACCATTAGCTTGAGCATAATAAGGAGAAGAGTTTAATACCTTGAACCCCATACTAGCAGCAAATTCATCAAACTCTCCCGATGTGAACATGGTTCCTTGATCGGTAGTAATAGTTTGAGGAATACCGAATCGGTAAACAATGTGTTCTTTTGCAAAATCCTCCATGTTTGTTGATGTCACCTTCTTCAAAGGAATCGCTTCAACCCATTTTGTAAAATAATCAGTAGCGACAAGTATAAACTTGTGCCCCTTGCTTGAGGGCGGATAAATCTGACCGATGTGATTAATAGCCCATCCCCTAAATGGCCAAGTCTTGATTATAGGATTCATTGCCGATGCAGGTGCCCTCTGAACATTACCAAACTTCTGACAATCCTGGCACCCTTTAAAATAGTTGAAGCAATCTTCAAGAATTGTCGGCCAATAATATCCATTCCGCCTAATCATCCACTTCATCTTGAATGCCAATTGATGTGCTCCACACACCCCTTCATGGATCTCGCCCATCAACTCTTTTGATTCTTCTCTATTAAGGCATCTAAGCAAAACTCCATCGATTGTCCGATAATATAATTCATTGTCAAGGAGCACATACTTGGTAGCTTGGAACTTTAGACGTCTTTCAACTTTCTTAGACGGATCTCTTAAGTAATCGGCAATTTCTTTTCTCCAGTCATTGGCAACCATTACTGGTGTCATGACTTCTTGAATCGGCTGATATCCTGAAGTATTCTGTGCTAACCGATTAGCCTCTTCGTTATGCAACCTAGGAATATGCTCAAGGCGGTACTCTTTGAATTCTTTTAATAACTGCAAGCACCTTTCATGGGTTGCAATTAAAGCTTCACTTCGGCATTCATATGTCCCAATCAATTGGTTGATTACCAACATAGAATCACTGAAGACCTCAACAGCATCGGCACGTACCTCCCTGAGTAATTCCAACCCCTTTAGTAGAACCTGGTACTCAGCCTGATTGTTTGTTGAAGTAGCAACAATCGGCAGTGAAATTTCATATTTCCGTCCACGAGGTGAGATTAAAACAATGCCAACACCTGCTCCTTCTTTGCATGTAGACCCATCAAAGAACAAAGTCCAAGGAGCAATCTCTATAAAGCTTACCATATTGCAATGCTGAGTAATGAAATCGGTCATCACCTGACCCTTAACTGCCTTAGCCGATTCATACTTCAGATCAAACTCTGAAAGTGCCAAAATCCATTTGCCGATTCTCCCACTTAATATCGGCATCGATAGCATATACTTAACCACATCATCTTTGCAGATAACAGTGCATTCAGCCGACAATAAATAATGCCTCAATTTTATGCAAGAGAAATATAAACATAAACACAATCTCTCTATGGCCGAATACCTGGTTTCAGCATCCACTAACCTTCTGCTCAAATAATAAATCACATGTTCTTTCCCTTCAAATTCTTGAATTAAGGCTGATCCGATAACACTATCATCGGCAAACAAATACAACTTGAAAGGCTTCCCGTGTTGAGGTGGAACCAAGATTGGAGGGCTTACCAAATATTTCTTGATCTCCTCCAAAGCTAACTGTTGTTCTTCTTTCCATGTAAACTCTTGATCGGCTTTCAGCTTTAACAATGGACTAAAAGATTTAATCTTACTAGATAAGTTAGATATAAACCTTCTAATGAAATTAATCTTGCCGATCAAGGATTGCAGCTCAGTCTTGTTTGTAGGAGTAACCACCTTATTAATTGCATCAATAGATTTTCTGTCGATCTCGATGCCTCTCTGATGCACCATAAAACCCAGAAACTGACCTGCCGATACAGCAAACGCACACTTGTTAGGATTCATCTTCAACCCATGCTCCCTTGTGCATTCTAGGATTTTTCGTAAATCGGTAAGATGCTTTTCAAAACTTCCGGATTTAACCACCACATCATCGGTATAGATTTCGACTATCGTGCCGATGTACTTATGAAAGATAAAATTCATTGCTCTTTGATAAGTAGCACCGGCGTTCTTCAAGCCAAAAGTCATGACAACCCACTCAAATAAACCGACGTGACCCGGACATCTGAATGCAGTCTTGTTTATGTCTTCCTCAGCCATGAATATTTGATTATACCCAGCATTACCATCCATAAAGCTAATGATTTGATGTCCAGCAGCAGCATCAATCAGCAGATCAGCAATGGGCATCGGATAACCATCCATCGGCGTAGCCTTGTTGAGATTCCTGAAATCAATACAAACACGAAGTTTTCCATTCTTCTTATACACAGGAACCACATTAGAAATCCAATCGGCGTATCGACATTGCCGAGTAAACCCAGCTTCAATTAACTTTGTAATTTCAGCTTTAATGTCACGCAACACCATAGGATTACATCGGCGTGCAGGTTGTCGATGGGGTTGGAAACCAGATTTAATAGGCAACCGATGTTCAACTATTGATCGGTCTAAACTAGGCATTTCCGTATAATCCCAAGCAAAACAATCTTTATATTCCTTTAACAAATTAGTCAACTGTTGTTTACATTGGGAATCTAACTTAGTACTAATAAAAGTAGGCCTATGTTTACTACCATCGCTGATGTCTATCTCGAGTAAATCATCGGCGGACGTGAAGCCCTGTCCCAGCTTTCCATCATCGGCGAATCAATCCATTAAAACTCTTCTTCAGGACCGACTGCTTGGATCGGTGTAATGCGGTAATCGGCAACTTTGAGGAACTCAGTGTCCCAAGCTTCACCTGATATGCACCTGGTTTGCTCGTAAGTCTCCGATTCTGCTGATGGTTGACGGAGTTTCACTCCGGACGACTTCAATCTTGTCTCCGACCCACTGCACGAGGCTTTGATGCATGGTGGAAGGAATACAGCAATTGGCATGGATCCAATCCCTTCCTAGGAGCAAGTTGTAGGTGCCTTTGCCACTAATCACAAAAAATTGCCGATGGTCAATTCAACACATACGGCTGCCATGGCTGGTGACACATTGCCTTCAAAGTCATTGAGCTTCATGTCTGTTTTGACTAAGTCTTGGTCACCTTTTCCAAGCTTCCTGAACATGACGTATGGCATTATGTTGATTAACGCCCCACAATCCACCAGCATCTTCGTTACAGGTTGTCCATCTACTTTGCCCTTAATGAACAGAGCCCTTAGGTGCTGCCTTTCATCATCAGCAGGTTTCTCAAAGACAGCCGCCATAGGATCCAACACCAATTGTGCCATTTCAGCAGCTTCTTCATCATCGCTGACAGGCGCCATGAACTCCATCGGCAATATGACGACCATATTGATTTCTGCCGATGGATCCCTATCCTTGCGTTTTGGCCTCCACTGCTTTTCCCTTGAAGGATCTTCATTGTCATACAAGTCATTTCGGCGTTCGCGCTGAATTCTCCTTTTCTGAGTTTTCGTCAGACCCTTAGGGCACCATTGAAGAAGCTTGGTTTTCCAAACAGGTTGGTGTTGTTTCTCACTACTTGCATCGGCACCTCTCCCGATTTTGGATCTCTGGAGAATATTTCTTCATCGGGCACTCTTGCATTGGCCCTCTCCTCAAGCTCCTCTTGATCAACATGCCTGCCAAGCCTGTTATGCGTGCTGAGCTTGCCCCCCAGTCGGTCATGTGCCGATTTCTTTTCTCTGAGTGGCCTAGCATACCTGGATGCTCGATCGTCAAAGCAAGGTTTCTTTTCTGACCGATCGGCAGTGTAATATCCATTGCATTCAGGACAATTATCGGCAGTAGGTAGCTTGATGCCTTCTTCCCAGCAGTGAACAAAGAAGGGGCACATCCAATGGTCTTTATGCCGAAGCCACTCTTGGTACTTTTCTTCTTCCTGCCGATGCCGCTCCTCTCGCGATTGCCGATACTCTCGCCTTTACTGCTTATGCGTGATTACAACACCAAGAGCCCTGTTGGCATTGCTACCTTCATCGGCAACTTTCTTGCCCTTTCTGTCATCGGCAAACCTCCTCTCATCATGCTCAGCTACTTGATGGTTAGGATCTACCGATGCATTCTTTCTGGCAGCTTCCGATGTCAGCACTTTAGTTTTTCCACTAGTTTCCACCATATTATTTGGAAACGGATGCTGATCAATCTTCATTGGTTTCTAGACTTTCAAATTTTCAAATTTGATTCGTCCAGATTCAATTTCTGACTGCAACTACTGCCTGAATACTTTGCAGTCATTGGTACTGTGCGAAGTCGCATTGTGCCACTTGCAATACCTGATCTTTCTGAGCTCTTCGGCCGATGGAATCACTTGGTTAGGCGCTAACTTGATTCGCCCTTCTTGAAGTAACAAGTCAAACATCTTATCGGCCTTAGTGATGTCAAAGGTGAACCTTTCAGCTTCCTTCTGGCCAAATGGACAAGACACAGATTTCTTATCATTCACCCAATCGGCCGCACCGATGCTTAGCTCTTCATCTGACCCGGAATCTTCTTCTTGCCCAATGAAGGTCACCTTCTTATTCCAAGTCTTCTTGGGTTCAAAGGTTTTGATATCTTGATCGGCAATCCTTTGCACCAGATGACTCAGGCTTTCAAATTCTTAAGACAGATACTTATCTTTGATATGCGGCAGTAGTCCTTGGAAAGCCAAATCTGCCAGTTGCCGATCATCAAGTACCAGGTTGTAGCACTTGTTCTTTATGTCTCGCAGCCTCTGAACAAAGTTTTCCACCGATTCGTCGTTACGTTGCCTCAGCTTAACCAAATCGGTAATCTTCTTCTCATGTATGCCAGCGAAGAAGTATTTATGAAACTGCCTCTCTAGATCGACCCATGTGATTACAGAGTTTGGAGGCAATGAAATAAACCATGTGAATGCCGATCCAGACAACGATGATGAGAACAATCTCACTCTTAGCTCTTCTCTGCTGGCAGCTTCTCCACACTGGATAATGAAGCGGTTAATGTGCTCCATTGTTGACATGTCATCTTGGCCGGAGAATTTGGTAAAATCAGACACTTTGTACCGATTTGGGAGAGGAATTAAGTCATACGACGAAGGATATGGCGTCCGATAAGAGTATGTGTTAACCTTAGGCTTAATGCCGAATTGTTCCTTCATCACTTCGGCAATCTTATCGGTACAATATGTATTCTGCTCTTGCCGACTCATTGGCTGGTTGTTGACTGGTGGAGCGGGCTGATGCGCCCCTTCAGGTCTTGGTAGGAGATGATGCGGAGTAGTTGTCACGGGCGTAGCACCAGTCATCTAGACGTTATGCATCGGCTGATTTACCGATGGATAGTTTTGCACACTTACTGGATTAGGTTGAGTCATCATATTCATCGCTTGCTGTACCGATGGTCTACTCTGAGTGTTTGCTGGACTTCCATACTGATACATTAGTACGCCAGGTTGTTGAACCGGCGGCTGACTAGTCCATCCAGGATTATGAATCATCGGCATGTGACTTACCGATGTCTGATAGCTGACTAGCACCTGCTGCTCCTGCACCTTAGAGTAATCAACAAATTGGTTAACTTGATGCGCTAGTACTCCGGCTTGAGGATTTACAACCACAGGTTGACTTCCAGTTGCTATACTGTGCTGCATTGGCGCAGAATTCGCCGATGGTGGCATCAGAGGTACTTTAGGAATCACCACCTGGAAATCTTCTGATGGCACTTGTACAGTTGGAGAAGACGTAGAGTAATGCATCATAGGGATCATCGGCTGTGATTGCATTGCCGATGCCATGGAGCCCTTCCAAGCTGAACTGCCTCCCTGCACCAGATTGGAACCAGCGGATAGATTTGAAGGCATACCGTAATCCCACCAGTTGGTAGGAGCTGGATGATCTTGGATAATAGGTCCCGACATTGCCGACGCCACCGGATCTGCACTATGCTTGGTGATGCTTTCAGGACATAGCCTTGGTGGTGTAGCCACATCGGCAGACAGATCTACGGGAGTGGAAGACGTCATTGGGGCTGCCGATGGGTTTATAGATGCTGATCCAGGTTGATGATACGCTGGACCAACATACTGAGGTGCATGTCCTTCTTTGAATGATTGCATAACAACATTGTACATAGTATTGGACAACACATTGGAGTGGCTAATTAATGCTTGATTTAAGGAAGAATTAACCATCTCTTGCAACTTACTAGGATTGGCATCATATGTGACCTGCCGCGGCAACGACGGATCTTGCTTCTGAATGGCTTCGCCGCTCCTGCTTAGGCTGAAGGACTTCAGATACAATTGCTTGTACTCCTCCATAGCCCGCTCCATAGCCAGCCTCTGATCATCTTTTAGATCGGCTTCGGAGACTTCGATGACGTTCCTCTGGTTAACGTCGGAGTTATCACCCATGATACATGTATAATGGTCCCACCGGGTGTGCCAAAATAGGTGTTGACACAAAAACCGTCAGGATCTGCGAACACCTCGGGCTATTACCCGAATTCGATTTTCGAGGGTGTGCCAGTCGATTTGACCAGTTAATCGACAAGGACGATAACTAGAACAAGATCCAATCAAGACAATGGCGATACGCCCAGATGTCAAGACTCAGACTTGATCAGGGTAACTAGAGCAGAGCTGAACGAGACAACAGCGATGCGCCCGGATGTCAAAGCTCAGATTACTCCCACGCGGAACTTGCAAGGGTTTGACGGACATCAAGGTGATGCAGCCCGTCGAAGCTTGAAGAACTCATAGATAAACTAAGACTAATGCGATAAAAGGGTAAATTGCATTGAAAGTAAATAAGAGTAATTGATTTGTTTGATAGATTGATTGTTGTTTTCTCACGACCCCTAGGTACATATTTATACTCCAGCAATAGGAGTTGTAGACAAACATGACTTGCACCTTTCCTAAATAAAACAAACTCCTACTTTAAAGGAAATAACTGACTTGCGCAGGAGTCGAACTCAAATAACAATACGATTTTCCTAAACAGACACTTCTATTTTTAAAGAAATAAATGACTCGTGCAAGAGCCGGACTCAAACTTCTATAACAATACTGGTATGAGATTACCAGTTTCCTTATATCTTCTCTTCGATGAAACTTTCCATCGATAGACTCTTCTATCCGCAACTTCCTTCTATTTCCATCGGCAATCTTCCGTTGACGTCAACCGCCACATCACCCTGTGCCCATCGACATCGTCACTCCATGCCCATCGGCATCGGCAATATTTCCCAATCGGCAACCTTGCACTTCTGGTAACTTGTCTTCACCAATTAATCCTTATCGGCAAGACCCTTATCGGCAACCACTGCTATTGTTCAGCTTCCATCGGCAACAAACTTATTCATTTGTAGAATTCATTCTCATCGGTAACGTTAACCGATAACCTGCCGATGTCGATAGAATAAAGCTACCGATCAATGCAAGTCTTACCTCATTTGACACATGCCGAAAAAACGGTGTCAACACAAGCGATTTTGGAGATAAGGTTGTAACAAACAATAATTGTTTCATGAGGAAAACAATAACATAACCAAACCCAAATTCTAATGAGAGCGACGGTGGCTAATTATAAAGTTTTGGGTGGCACGTTGAAGAGGACATCACCGACTTAGATATGACCATGTTAATCACTGCTAAACCAAAGATGCAACTCTTCTAGATAAGGTTTATCATTGATATATTTGAGGAATGGGTGTTGCACCATGAAGTGTGTATATTTTTATTTTTAGAGTTACTTACATGGATCAAGCGAAGGTTAGATTGCATATGGAAAGCATGGATAGTTAATGAAATTGATTGGCGACCAAATCCAAGTATTCCTAATGTCCTCCACTAGGCCACCAGTCACTTTGGTCTCCAGAAAAGAAGACTCCAAGTCGAATACGTTTTCAAAGTTGAATTTGGACTTCAAAAGAGTTCAACCATGTGACGGTTATCCCGACTTCATACGGACTCTGTTGGTATTTCTTAACGCAAACAGATAAATCCACAAGCGCACGGATACCACTATAGCTTTCACCCGAGAGTATTCCAAGGGTATCGATTTCCACGGGGAACGTGAAGTGTACTAGAGAAGAACTAAGAGCATCCAAGGATAGATAAGATAACTCGGTAGAGAGAGATTTTAGAGTTTTCTAAGGGGTTCTATCTAATCAAAGGCCCACTATACTCTACTTACTTTGGAGCAACAGTACCTTCCCGACTCTCGGTAAAGACTGAGAAAAAGGTAGTCGGGAGAGGCTGCCAAAAGCTCTATGAAAACACCAACCCAAACGTGGTGGACTACAAAGGTCTTATAGAGCTGTCACCCCTAGGGCTACCACAACTATCCGTAGGATTGAGCGCAAACTCAGGTAAACTCTAGTCTAGACACCACATCTACACTATCGCTTACTACTCTAATCCCATATGAAAACTAGAGCACTCAATACTAGCGGAGATCCCGTAAATAGAATAAAGTAAGAACTGAAATAAGATACCTAGAAATAAATGAAGAACCTAGAGATTGCTCAGAACTAGATGCTGCAAAGGTACAATGTTGAGGAAGATCCGACAGATCCGGCTCCTCCTAGCTCTCTTCTCCTCTCTCTCTCACCTCTAATTACAACTAGATGAACTAGAACTAGAAGAACTAGATCTAGACAACTAGAGGGACCTCTCTCCTTCTCTACATCTAATTGAAACCCTAGCTTTTGCTCTGGAGAATAATAATGAGATGAGATGATCCTCAGGGGGGTCAGGGCCTTGCTTATAATGAACATGGGTCGTTGGATCAAACCGACCTATATGAAGGGTTTAGATTCTGTCACACCCGTTTTCAAGAACAAAAACAAGTGCATAAAAGGCTCATGTGCACCCCAGGAATAGTCACACACATAAGTTGACAAATGAGGAAAGAGTACCATCACAGTGCTTATTACATAGCGAATAAATATTCATTACATAGTCTGAAACAAATAACTTTAACTAAACGAAGATAACTGCGGAAGCTCCAAAGGGACTGGTTGACTGGTTGACTCCAAGTCTAGTACTCATTGCGGTAGTCATCAACCCAATCTCCATCTGTGGTGTTTGAATGCAAGGGTGAGCACATACGTACTCAACAAATATAACACGGGGTTTATGAAGCTCAAAAGGATATGCAGGGTTCATAGCGGTAAGCATTTTAAGTAGATCAAATTCATATTAATATCAACCATTGATAAGGTATTTTGCATAAGCTCAAATATCCATGATCATAAAGTAAATGACAGAGATATACAATAAATAAATAACACATGCATAAGCCACATAGAAGTAAGAACCCAATAATTCTGTGAGTTTTCCGAGCCGCTCGTGTCCGTGAGCACGGCTATCATGATAGTTTATTAACTCCGCGCAGAGGTGTACACTTTACCCACGAGTCGTGATTGCCCATATGCCCGGGTCATGACTCCCAAAACACTACCGAGGTGAGCGGGCAGGGTACACTGTGAAGCCTTCCAAGGGTTCGTCTAACAAGTCAGGGCCGCAAGGCTCGTGGCAGGGGGATGTAGAGCCAACCTGTCTACGGTCACACTCCTTCGCGGCTGGCCTGTAGATTAGGAACCACACTATACCCGTCTTGGCACGCTCCTATTTGCGCCATAAAGGTAACCACTGACAAGCTAGAAAAGGTCCCCATACTTTGCTAAAGCCAGAGCCATAATAGCCCTCGTGGTTGTACTGTATATCCCAGCTTTTGCCGACAGATAAGCCTTATAATCATATGTTGCTAAAAAGCAAGTTTTACCATTATTGCATATAGTCATTAACAATTAAGATCATGTACATCTGATATGAGCGCTAGCAATACTAATCATATGTGGTGGATCAAATCATAGGTGACAAGGTATTCAGGGTAACAATCACTAGGATTCATCTATGGTAAACAAGGAATCATGCATATGAGTTATATTAATGGTGAATAGGACAACAAGGATAATCCCATGTTATACTTGCCTTCTTCGAAGAACTCTTGCTGATCTTGATCAAGAAGAAACTCTGACTCTTCAACGGATTGCTCAACGTCTATTCCGATCAACAATCAACACCATTCAATCAACGGGCAATCATACACGAAGCAAACAAAGCTATGATTAGAACAGTACACCAACATTAATAAAACAAGATGAAAAGTTTATAAAACTAATCTACGTAACCCTACGATCACATCGATGTTTCGTTCACGCAAAACGGAGCTAGGACGACGAAGTTAGGAAATAAACGGGTTTTCCTATACAGAGATATTACTTTAAACCTAAACGCGAAAATAAACTTTTTCAAATCTAACTAACAGAGGTTTTAACATAAAGAGAACTTTATTACGAACCTAACGCAACTTGAATGGATCAAAAAGGATTTAAAATGAAGAAGATAGGGGATTTTGAATTTGAGTGGCAAAACTGAAATTACGATTTTCATTTTATTTTAATTAAAACAAAATCAGAAAGGTAAAAACGTTTCCCAAAAGGAGAAGCGCATTCCGGCTTTGCGCCAAAGGACGGCGGGTTGAGACTGGAATCTTCCAGGGTCTCTTTAACAAAAGTGACCCCGAAGGGGTATCTTCTAATCCCATTCGTTCATCTGAGATCGGACGGTTGCAGTAGAAAGGGGAAGGAACAGGGTGGTGCCGGCTGAGAACAGGGAGCAGGCGCGGCAGCTCGCCATGGATGCTGGCGGGGAGGTCGGCGGCGCATGCGGATGCGACCCTACGGGCCACGATTGGATCAACTGAGGACACCAGGAGAGATAGGGAGGAAGGGCGAGTTCACCTGGGCGTTTCGCGCTTGCAAACGAGGAACAGGGGCGGCTCGCGGCGTGCTCAGGCGGGCGTGGGATCCCTGCACCCGATGGCAAGACGGTGAGGGCTATCCCAGGAGAAAACGAGGATGGAGGAGAGACCGCGGTGCTCCGTACCGTGTTCCGAAGACAGTGGGGGCGTGAGAACGACGGAGGCGCTCGGAAGAGCTTCAATGGCGGCTGCGGTGGAACTTCGCGCTCGGGAAGCTCTGTACGAGCTAGGGCGAAGCCCGGTTGTCGAATAGATGGGAAGTCTGGGCAGAAGGGAATACGCGGCCGCTATAAAGGCGTAGCCCGAGCGGCTTAAGGGAAGAAATCCCGTGAAGCTCGGGATTGGATGCGCTCGATTCGAGCTCTGCTCGTCGAGTCCTGCTCGGCTACGGGAAGAAGAGGAGGAGGGCGCTGATGCGTGGGACCGAGAGGTCAGCGGCTCAGGGAAGAAAAGGAAGGAAGGGGAGAGGCGCTGACTTGGGGCCCCGGACGGTCAGTGGCGCGAGGAGGAGTGCGGGCTCATCCGCGCTGGGCTTTGGCCGTCGGCCCAGAGAGGAAAGGGGGAGAGGGGGAAGGCCACTGCGGGCTGGGTCTCTTGGCCGGTTGTCGGGCCGAGCAAGGGAAGAGAGGGAGTGGCCTTGGGCCAGATGGGTCAAAAGAATAGGAGAGGGGAAAGAAATGCATTTGAAATTTCCAGAAATGATTTTTCAAATGAATTTCCAAATAAATTTTCAAACTCAGATTTGGATACTTTTCATAAACACTCAAACAAAAATAGAATGCACCAGCATGCAATGCACCACATGTTACTATATGACAAAATTTTAATATACCAAAACATTTATAGCTTAATTATATTCAATGCATAGCAAGAAGCATAATAAAAACAATTTTATTCTATTTCAAAAACATGCAAAATTTTGGGTGTTACAAATCTACCCCCCTTAAAAGAATCTCATTCCCGAGATTAGCTGGCTTACTCAAACAACTGTGGGTATGACTTTCTCAACTCATCTTCTCTTTCCCAGGTTGCTTCTGCCTCAGAGTACCGATTCCACTGTACCTTACACATTTTAATGACTCTGCTCCTGGTTACCCTTTCAGCTGTTTCAAGAATCTTAATGGGGTACTCTTCATAAGTTAGATCATCAGCAACATTAAGATCATTCAAAGGTATTTGCTCTTCTGGTACTCTCAAACACTTCTTAAGTTGTGACACATGAAAGACATCATGGACTCCGGATAAATTCTCAGGTAGTTCCAACTGATAAGCAACTTCACCATGTCTGGCTAACACTTTAAACGGTCCAACATACCTTGGTGCTAGCTTGCCTTTCATGTTAAACCTTTTTACACTTCTCATTGGTGATACCTTGAGATAGACGTAATCACCGATATTAAAAGACAAGTCTCTTCTCCTATTATCGGCATAACTCTTCTGTCTCGACTGTGCTATTCTCAAACTTTCTCGGATCACTCTCACACGATCCTCAGCATCTCTGAGTACATCAGCACCAAACACTTGTGTCTCACCTGTTTGATTCCAAAACAATGGTGTTCTACACTTACGACCATACAGTGCCTCAAACGGTGCCATCTTGATACTCTGCTGATAACTGTTGTTGTATGAGAACTCTGCATAGGGCAAACTCTGATCCCAACTAGTACCATACTGCAATGCACAAGCTCTCAACATATCTTCCAATATCTGATTAGTTCTTTCGGTTTGACCATGTGTTTGAGGATGATATGCAGTACTAAAGTTCAACTTAGTTCCCAAAGCTCTATGTACACTGTGCCAAAAATTTGAAGTGAACTGAGTACCTCTATCAGACACAATCTTCTTTGGAACTCCATGCAAACATACTATCCGTTCCATATACAATTCTGCTAACTGAGCACCATTGTACTTTGTCTTGACTAGTAAAAAGTGAGCTACCTTGGTCAGACGATCAACTATTACCCATATAGAGTCATAACCTCGCTGGGTACGGGGTAACCCAACAATGAAATCCATACCAACTTCTTCCCACTTCCATTCAGGTATCTTCATAGGTTGCAACAAACTAGCAGGTCGCTGATGTTCAGCTTTAACCTTCTGACAAGTGTCACACAAAGCTACATACTCAGCTATATCTCTTTTTAATCCAACCCACCAAAACTTCTCTTTCACATCCATATACATCTTAGTACTTCCAGGATGAATAGAATAAGCAGACTCATGAGCTTCACGCAAAATCATTTGCCTCAAAGCTTTATCATCAGGTACACATAAACGATTACCAAACCACAAAGTTCCATTTTCATCCATGCGGAAACCAGGTGACTTACCAATTACCAGATTCTCTGCTATCTCCTTTAGTTTCGCATCCTGCAACTGACCTTCTCGGATCTCCTGTTCAAGAGTAGGTTCCATCACCATCTCTGCTGCATTGACAATGAAACCCAAGTTCAAGCATTCAAACTCATCACACAACTCATCTGACATGGCTGACATAAGCAACTCATGAACTCCACTCTTCTTGCTGAGGGCATCTGCAACCACATTAGCTTTCCCCGGGTGATAATGCACATCTAGATCATAATCCTTGATCAGTTCTAACCATCTACGTTGTCTCAAGTTCAGGTCAGACTGGGTGAAGATATATTTCAAACTCTTGTGATCCGTATATATGTCACACTTATGCCCAATCAGATAGTGTCTCCATATTTTCAATGCATGTACAACTGCAGCAAGTTCTAAATCATGAGTAGGATAATTCAATTCATGTTTCCTCAACTGCCTAGAAGCATAAGCAACAACTCTGCCTTCTTGCATAAGAACACATCCCAAACCAGTACGAGAAGCATCACAAAAGATAGAGAAACTCTTACTCAGATCTGACAGTATCAACACAGGTGTTGTAGTCAACCTCTTCTTCAATTCTTCAAAGTTGACTTGGCATTGATCAGACCACACAAACTTGGCATTCTTTTCCAATAAGGCTGTCATAGGCTTTGCGAGTTTTGAAAAGCCTTCAATGAACCTTCTATAGTAACCAGCCAAACCAAGAAAACTGCGGATCTCAGTAACACTAGTGGGTGGTTTCCAATTCAGTACATCTCTCACCTTGCTGGGATCAACAGAGATTCCTCCATTAGAGACAACATGACCAAGGAAAGAAACTTCCTTCAACTAGAACTCACACTTGATTCGCTTAGCATACAACTTGTGATCTCTAAGCTTCTGCAACACCAATCTCAGATGTTCAGCATGTTCCTCCTCAGTTTTAGAGAACAGCAGTATATCATCAATGAACACAACCACAAACTTATCCAAATACTCCATAAACACCTTATTCATCATATACATAAAGTACGCAGGAGCATTGGTTAATCCAAAAGACATAACGGTATACTCATACAGACCATACCTTGTGGTGAAAGTTGTCTTTGGAATATCACTGGCACAGATCTTCAATTGATGATATCCAGAACGAAGGTCAATCTTGGAGAACACACAAGCACCTCTCAACTGATCAAACATATCATCAATTCTGGGCAAAGGATACTTGTTCTTGATGGTAACCTCATTCAGCGATCTATAATCAACACACATCCTCTGACTACCATCTTTCTTATCAACAAAAATGACTGGCGCACCCCATGGTGAGGAACTAGGACGAATGAAACCTTTTTCTTGCAATTCTTCTATTTGTTTCTTAAGTTCTTCTAGTTCTTTTACCCCCATTCTATATGGTCGTTTAGCTATGGGTGCAGTACCAGGTAATAAATCAATAAGAAATTCAATGTCTCGGTCAGGTGGCATACCTGGCAGTTCATCTGGAAAGACATCCTGGAATTCATTCACCACTGGATCATCCTGATTAGTTCCATCATTGATCTGGTTCACAACGGCTGTCTCTGGCTGCTGCATAACCACATCCACACTGATCTGGTCGCCCTTTTGTGTAACAAGAGATACCGTCTTCTCTTTGCACTGTATCACTGCCTGATGTGCTTTCATCCAGTCCATACCCACAATCACATCAATACCAGAACTTCTCAGCACAACCGGACTAATCACGAAGTCTACCCCCCTTAAGGTGAGATTAACTGAGGGGCATTTATGAGCAACTTGTATAGGTCCTCCGGGTGAACTTACTAACATATGGTTCTTCATAGCTATCATGGGTATGCTATGTATGGTAACAAATGCTTGCGAAATAAAAGTATGCGATGCTCCAGAATAAAAAAGAACAGATGCAGGGATGGAGTTGATGTCAAACGTACCCAACATGACTTCTGGGGCCTCCTGAGCTGAAGCGACAGACACATGATTCACCCTTCCCGAGTTAGGAGTCCCTTGAGGTCTTCCTCTGCTACCACTGTTATTGTTCTGGTTCTGCTTCGTTGGACAGCTATGAGCATAGTGTCCCGGATCTCCACATCGGTAGCATACTCTTGGAGTGCTGGGCTGAGGTGCACTATTCTTAGCAGGAGTAGAGTTAGGGGTACCTTGAGGAGGAGTACGAGTTCCACTCTGAAACTGGTAAGGTGAATGTTGTTGGTTCTGTATATTCCCCTGCTGATACTGAGGCCTCTGCTGTCCTGGATTGCGATTCCACTGGCTAGCAGGACCTTGGTACCTCTGCTGAGAGCCTGCATGAGAGTTGAAACGGGGGCGAGTATTGCTCCCAGATGATTGTGCTCTCATCTTTCTCTTCTTGTCCATATCTTTGCGCTCATTGTCAAGCACAATGGCATGGTTTACCAGCGTCTGAAAGTTTGGGTACACATTACCCTTCAACTGAAGTCTAAGATCATAGTAGATACCCTTGAGGAAGTGGAGTTGCTTATCTGCATCATCTCGCACTTCATTAGGAGCATAACGAGCCAGCTGAGAGAATTGGTCATGATATTCACTGACTGACATTTGGCCCATCCTGAGGTTACGGAATTCTTCTTGCTTGAGCTCGATAATTCCTTCAGGGATATGGCGAGCCCTGAAGTCTCGGGAGAATTCGTCCCAAGTGACAGAAGGAGCATTGACAGGACGTGCAGCTTGGTAAGATTCCCACCAAGTCTGAGTTGCACCTTGCAACTGAGCTGAAGCATACAGGACCTTCTCTCGGTCATTACACTGAGCAATGTTGAGTTGTTTTTCCACTGCTCGAAGCCAATCATCAGCTTCCAAGGGATCAGCAGCGTGAGAGAACACCGGGGGATGACCTTGTAGGAACTCTCGGCGTTTGTTGACAGGAGCTGCAGCTTGGTTAGGCGGGTTCTGCACAAATTGCATCATGGCCTGCATGAGTTGTCCCTGCATTGCCATCAGTTCTTCGGTGGTCAGGGGTGCCTGAGGAGGTGGTGGTGGTGGTGGATTCCTGTTGGAACGAGGCATCTGTGCTCCAAAACACAAATGATTATGTTTAGAACATTGCTTACACCATCAAAACCATATTATAAGCAAATCTGAAATTTTCTGGATGAGAGATTCTGACAACACTGTAGTAAACGGTCATAAACCAAGTTACAGATATCTGATGGAGTTGGTTCTGGACTTTCTGGAAAGGTCTCGAGATGTAACAGGAACACTGCAGAGTGTTCCGGAAACAGGAAGGACAGAGACAGGACAAACCCAACCCAGCTATATGTATGGCATTACCTATTTATTCTAGACTTTGGAAACTTGTAGGTATAACCACAAGGTTCCAGCAAGCAATACAAAGATCCAAATCACACATTCTCATAATGACAATTAATTCAAGCACACAGGTTTCACACTATACCAAAGACTCGATTACTAGACTCAACTGCGATACTATTCGCACTTCTGCTCAATTGGTGGACATCCTAGAAAAGGGGAGACAAGAGAAGAAAGGCCATAAAGACTTTGAACAAGATGAGTCTAGAAACTTAGTAAAACCTAGAGAACCAAAATATACAAGGCGTTAAGAAATAGTAGCTCAAAGGAAGCTATCCAGGAGCTGATAATCGGACAAGGATGGAGAGATAATCAATTCAAAGGGCAAGGTTGAAGAAAATAGTTTTTGTAGCAAACTAAACTTTAGATACAGACCAGAACTACTAGGCTTGCGTCCTACAGTCAACACATGCTTTGATACCAATTTGTCACACCCGTTTTCAAGAACAAAAACAAGTGCATAAAAGGCTCATGTGCACCCCAGGAATAGTCACACACATGAGTTGACAAATGAGGAAAGAGTACCACCACAGTGCTTATTACATAGGGAATAAATATTCATTACATAGTCTGAAACAAATAACTTTAAGTAAACGAAGATAACTGCGGAAGCTCCAAAGGGACTGGTTGACTAGTTGACTCCAAGTCTAGTACTCATTGCGGTAGTCATCAACCCAATCTCCATCTGTGGTGTTTGAATGCAAGGGTGAGCACATACGTACTCAACAAATATAACACGGGGTTTATGAAGCTCAAAAGGATATGCAGGGTTCATAGCGGTAAGCATTTTAAGTAGATCAAATTCATATTAATATCAACCATTGACAAGGTATTTTGCATAAGCTCAAATATCCATGATCATAAAGTAAATGACAGAGATATACAATAAATAAATAACACATGCATAAGCCACATAGAAGTAAGACCCAATAATTCTGTGAGTTTTCCGAGCCGCTCGTGTCCGTGAGCACGGCTATCATGATAGTTTATTAACTCCGCGCAGAGGTGTACACTTTACCCACGAGTCGTGATTGCCCATATGCCCGGGGTCATGACTCCCAAAACACTACCGAGGTGAGCGGGCAGGGTACACTATGAAGCCTTCCAAGGGTTCGTCTAACAAGTCAGGGCCGCAAGGCTCGTGGCAGGGGGATGTAGAGCCAACCTGTCTACGGTCACACTCCTTCGCGGCTGGCCCGTAGATTAGGAACCACACTATACCCGTCTTGGCATGCTCCTATTTGCACCATAAAGGTAACCACTGACAAGCTAGAAAAGGTCCCCATACTTTGCTAAAGCCAGAGCCATAGCCCTCGTGGTTGTACTGTATATCCCAGCTTTTGCCGACAGATAAGCTCTTATAATCATATGTTGCTAAAAAGCAAGTTTTACCATTATTGCATATAGTCATTAACAATTAAGATCATGTACATCTGATATGAGCACTAGCAATACTAATCATATGTGGTGGATCAAATCATAGGTGACAAGGTATTCAGGGTAACAATCACTAGGATTCATCTATGGTAAACAAGGAATCATGCATATGAGTTATATTAATGGTGAATAGGACAACAAGGATAATCCCATGTTATACTTGCCTTCTTCGAAGAACTCTTGTTGATCTTGATCAAGAAGAAACTCTGACTCTTCAACGGATTGCTCAACGTCTATTCCAATCAACAATCAACACCATTCAATCAACGGGCAATCATACATGAAGCAAACAAAGCTATGATTAGAACAGTACACCAACATTAATAAAACAAGATGAAAAGTTTATAAAACTAATCTACGTAACCCTACGATCACATCGATGTTTCGTTCACGCAAAACGGAGCTAGGACGACGAAGTTAGGAAATAACCGGGTTTTCCTATACAGAGATATTACTTTAAACCTAAACGTGAAAATAAACTTTTTCAAATCTAACTAACAGAGGTTTTAACATAAAGAGAACTTTATTACAAACCTAACGCAACTTGAATGGATCAAAAAGGATTTAAAATAAATAAGATAGGGGATTTTGAATTTGAGTGGCAAAACTGAAATTAGGATTTTCATTTTATTTTAATTAAAACAAAATCAGAAAGGTAAATACGTTTCCCAAAAGGAGAAGCGCATTCCGGCTTTGAGCCAAAGGACGGTGGGTTGAGACTGGAATCTTCCAAGGTCTCTTTAAGAAAAGTGACCCCGAAGGGGTATCTTCTAATCCCATTCGTTCATCTGAGATCGGACGGTTGCAGTAGAAAGGTGAAGGAACAGGGCGGTGCCGGCTGAGAACAGGGAGCAGGCGCGGCAGCTCGGCATGGATGCCGGCGGGGAGGTCGGCGGCGCATGCGGATGCAACCCTACGGGCCACGATTGGATCAACTGAGGACACCGGGAGAGATAGGGAGGAAGGGCGAGTTCACCTGGGCGTTTCACGCTTGCAAACGAGGAACAGGGGCTGCTGGCGGCGTGCTCAGGCGGGCGTGGGCTCCCTGCACCCGATGGCAAGACGGTGAGGGCTATCCCAGGAGAAAACGAGGATGGAGGAGAGACCGCGGTGCTCCGTACCGTGTTCCGAAGACAGTGGGGGGCGTGAGAACGACGGAGGCGCTCGGAAGAGCTTCAATGGCGGCGGCGGCGGAACTTCGCGCTCGGGAAGCTCTGTACGAGCTAGGGCGAAGCCCAGTTGTCGAATAGATGGGAAGTCTGGGCAGAAGGGAATACGCGGCCGCTATAAAGGCGTAGCCCGAGCGGTTTAAGGGAAGAAATCCCGTGAAGCTCGGGATTGGATGCGCTCGATTCGAGCTCTGCTCGTCGAGTCCTGCTCGGCTACGGGAAGAGGAGGAGGAGGGCGCTGACGCGTGGGACCGAGAGGTCAGCGGCTCAGGGAAGAAAAGGAAGGAAGGGGAGAGGCGCTGACTTGGGGCCCCGGACGGTCAGTGGCGCGAGGAGGAGTGCAGGCTCATCCGCGCTGGGCTTTGGCCGTCGGCCCAGAGAGGAAAGGGGGAGAGGGGGAAGGCCACTGCGGGCTGGGCCTCTTGGCCGGTTGTCGGGCCGAGCAAGGGAAGACAGGGAGTGGCCTTGGGCCAGATGGGTCAAAAGAATAGGAGAGGGGAAAGAAATGCATTTGAAATTTCCAGAAATGATTTTTCAAATGAATTTCCAAATAAATTTTCAAACTCAGATTTGGATACTTTTCATAAACACTCAAACAAAAATAGAATGCACCAGCATGCAATGCACCACATGTTACTATATGACAAAATTTTAATATACCAAAACATTTATAGCTTAATTATATTCAATGCATAGGAAGAAGCATAATAAAAACAATTTTATTCTATTTCAAAAACATGCAAAATTTTGGGTGTTACAGATTCATCCTCAAAGGCAGTGGAGCACGATCCGCGAAGCAGAGCCTGATTGGCTATAGGGGCTAGGGCGGGCGCCCTGACTCCGGGCCCGTTTAGCCTCCCGTTCGTTCTGGTGTCTGCTAGAACCTTCTAGAGTATAAAAAATTCTGCGGTTGATAAATATCTCTATGTAAACATGACGTGTGGGGCTTTCCTTGGTATTTCCTGATAACGCCCTGCAGAAACAGATAGTCACCAAAACTTGTGAAATTTTGTTAGTATAAACCCTAATTATTGCTATTGGTTTCATTTAGATCATTTTCCTTGTTTAGGTGACGGTTAAAATTGGTACTTAAGGACCGTCAACAACTCCCCCCAAGCTTATCTTTTGCTCGTCCCTGAGCAAAGATGAACTCAATGATGGATCAGGAATTGCTACAATGCTTTCACGCTTTAAAGGTACACATGCGTTCAAACAAGAATTCTCCTCTGGATTAGAGTAAACTATTCTGACTTTCAAACTTACCCATATTACCTTTAACCATGGGGCTTATAGCCATCGCTTGAGTCTTGAGTAATCCTAGAGTTTTGCAAAGTTTTCAAAATAAAACTCAAAGTCTCTTTTGTATGACCCTCTCAACTCTCTCTATATGTTGTATTTGTGGATCCTCACCAAGGCAACAATAGTGTTATGCCTTCTCTCAAAATATTTTTTTGGAACAGGCAAAGTAACAATGTGCCTTCTCTCTCTCACCCTATAACTATTAGGCAATATATGGAGTTCATAGGTGGGGGAGAAACAACGCATACATACTTGCAAAGCATATATTGTAAAGTCAAACAAGTCATACAATCAAATCAAGATGTGCATGTGTATAGGATATATGGTGGATGTATGAGGATGAATATATATGTGTGGTGGATATATGAGGGTGTATGGTGGAAACCTAATTCTACTCTGCTCCTTAAATATATATATACATCTCTCTTTTTGAACTTGGAATTTTTTGAGAGAACTTGGGCTTGCTTGCTTTTTTTTGAGAGGCGGGCATCTAAGTACCCATTGTTTTGATAGGAAACTTGTCCATGTTTTACTCTCTTTATTTATTTATTGCTTATTTTTTTCACAACCTCAAGTCTCTTTCTATAATAAAGCTTTTGAGAGACGATGAAAAGGAAATCTTTGGAGCAGTTACATATGTGGTAATGGAATATATGGATAGGTGGAGAATTGGGATATTTTTGGTTACTTACTCCTAGGGTAGGAGTAGAGCATTTTCTGGTGGATCTGAATGACATATATGTGGATGCGTACTTCCAGGATAGAAGTAGCATATATGAATGGAGTGTACATGATCTTGATTTTAAAAGCATGAAAAGTCTCTAAGGGTCAACAAAACTTGACAAAACTCAATGCAAATACAAGCAGTAAATATGATAGTGAATGTTTTCCTAATCTATAAGGCATGTATATATAGTTGTGGTAGGAATTCAAGCTCTCGTCATACAGAGACTCATCATGTAATATTTTTAATTTTCAAAAGATAAATTCTCTAGAACTCCAGTATTGCTAGGAAGAAGATAAATAGTAGCTCAACTTTCTCGTATCATACCTATCAACTACCTAGACTTAGCTCAAGCATTCGCAACCCACAAGTTTCATGTTCAGAGCAAATCTTCATGTCAAAACAGTTATATCTAAAACTTAGGAGAATTCAAGGCTGAAAACTAGGTACTTGAAAGGAATTACGGTAGAGCAACTATTCATCATTTCCATAGAGTTATCTTCAAAGTTCTTCATTTTACTATTAACAACTTCTAAACACAATTATTATTATTACTAAATAGGAAACTCTGGATCGGACCGGACCTCTCTTCTGGTTAAAATATCTTAAGGAGCATGGTCCACTCCTGATGAATACTCGGATGTTTGTTCTTCTTGTGTTGGTGTTTCCGATGAAGTCTCTTTCCTCTTCCACACTTCCTTAGTCTGAGGTTCTGCTTTCTCTTTCCTCTGTAGCAAGTGATACATCCTCTGTTGGTGGTACGACTTCTTTCTCAGGAGAACTCTTATCTTTATTATTGAATTGATCTTCATATCTTGTTAATTCTCCCAAATAGTTTGTCCATCCATCCTTGGTGGCTTGTTTCTTCTCTTTAGGAAATTGGAAATGGATCTCTCATGATTTCATGGAGATGATTGCACTAGTGGTGTTGAGGAAAGATCTTCCTCGAATGAGGTGGGCTTCATCTGCATCTCCCATATCTTGAACCATGAAGTCGGTGGGAACATAGTGATCTCTGATCATGATGTCTTTTGTTATTCCCTCCAGAAATAAAAATGATTGGTCTGCTAGCTATAGTTGCACATATGTCTAGTACAATAGTCTACTGCCATATAAATGTTGCTAGGCCACCTTAGACACTATGTCACTGCTTGATCCAATATTGCAGAATATCTTGTAGAATGTACTTTCCTAGATCTTGCAATCAATGGTAGGTACTCCTGGATCATCTAGCTTAGTGAGGTAATGGTGATAGAAGGAGGTAATCAAACCCTAAATCGATAGTGTTGACCATCCACACGGAGTCTCCTCTTGGTTGTTGAGATTATTCTTCCTCCTTCTATTGTTGATGTTGTTCTTCCTTGTAGCTGTAGTTGTATCCTCGTAGGTGTACAACGTCTGAGGATGAGTAGGAACCTTGAGTTAGGCTTCTTGGAAGTGAACTTCTCCTTCCCATCCTTGATTGTGAAACATATCTTGGCACTCCATCTGTTTCTTCAACCTCAAAGTCTGCTGATACAAACGAGTGTCCAACTCCTATGAAACTATCTTCAAAAACCCCCTTGGGATAGCATAGTGTCTGATCTGCAAGTTGACATGATGTTGACACTTGCTCCAAGGTCACAGACCACTTCTTCAAAAGTGTAAGCTCTAATGGAGATTGGAATGACAGGTCTCCCTGGATCTCCTTTCTTCATTGGTAGGGTGTCATCCACCCATGCTCTTGATGGCATGGTGAAGTGTCCTGCTCATAGAAACAAGGCAGAGATCAAGTGCATGGGCTCTGCTGGTGGAAAAACACCAACAGAACCAAAAATTTATTCATTCATCTCTAACCTAAATATATTTGAGCAAAATCAAATATTTTGTTTAGCCATGACATGAGTAATATGATCAGAAGATGAGCATGAATGTAGCAGTTAAAAAACACTTAGTAAATCAGATTGTTATAACACATGGAAGGATTGTCTATGAATATGTATCAATGACTACGATCATCTTCCAAGGTTTGAATATGCAACATTTTAAATGTTTAAGACTGTGAGATTAAGAAGTGGTACTAGGATCAAGCTTTAAAGAACTAACATGTTGAGTTAATCAAGTTGGATCACGTAAAGTTGCAGCTCAAACATGTTTAGATCTTTATTTATGTGAATACCAGAATCAAAGAAAAACTTTTAGAGTGATGATTACTTACCTTTACCTTTGTCATTGAAGAATGTTGGCATCGTAACCCTCATGGAAGCTTCCCTTGATCAACTGGTTGTGCATTAACGACTTGTCTTCTTGTTCCACTCCTCTCTTATTCTTGTTCTTCCAATCTTGAAATTCTTGTTGATCTTGTCTTGAAGTTTTGTTCACCCTCATCCATGGATTGAGTGGCTTGATTGTAGATGTCTTCTTCTTGCTCCATGGAATTCATCATAATGAATTAGCTGCATCTCCCTTGTGAAAATGGTTGAAATTCATGTATCTCTCTTCATCTATGGTATGAGTTTATCTCAGGACTTCCCAATTTGATATTGAAAGTTTTCCTGCAGGGTTAGTCCAACAAAATATCCAATATCTACTCTAGTATACTATCGGTTCAAAAATCAACCTAGACTCCATGTTTAATTTGATTTAGGAAGACATTTTAACCTAAGCACCACGCTTAATTTTAAAGCCTTTAGAAGCAAAATAAAAATACCTTTGATTTAAACTAAGCACCATGCATAATTTAAAAGGTATATGAAAATACTTCAAAACCTAAACATATACTATAGCAAACAAAGGTAGCATGAAAGTATTATGGAGATTTACTCAAGTGAAGATGAAAGAAATATGATGATTTTTTTTTATTTTTATAGTTGAGCATGCGTTAAAGGTAGGCACAATTAAGATGATGTAGCAACATGACAAAAGGTTTTTTTTTGGTCGCTGTCCCTCAAGCTTGAATTTTTCAAAAATCAAGATTGGATGAATGAAATTCAATGTTGAATAATAATTGGTTCGACATACCTTATGCTTGTCATTCCTTCATTCTTTCTGCTCTATACCTGGAAAGGTTAGTGACAAAAATACCCGAAGGAATATAATCATATATTTCTATGCTCGCTGCACAAAGGTAGGCAATAAAAAGGTGAATACTCATGTTAAGATCTGAGAGGTGCTTGTTTTAAGACACTAAGCTTGTTCTGTGGAAACCTTTCAAGATATGCTTTTAGTGACATGGTTTCCCTACTATTACCTATCTCAAGATTTACACAACAAGATCTGCAATATTTATGATAAACATATGCATCGACAACCACCCTTTTAAAGTTTTTGGAAACAGAAAGTGTTAGGGTGTTGGAGATGTCATGTGTAGTAATAATAAAGAGACCAAAGGGTTTGGGAGATGTCTCATATGAGCATGGGTGTAAGAAGATAGTTATGGGATAGATTCCATGCTCATTGATATCATCTTCCTCTCCAATCTCTATGGTTGATTCTTCATATAAGTTCAAAATTCCACTTGGATTGGTAACTCTCAAATTGGTCTTGTTTGGGGCCTCCTCTATACTTGGATGATTCATATTTTCAACTAGATTTAAAACTAAACCAAGGCTAGAGAAACATTGCTCCCAAACCATGGCTATACAAGCAGGGCAAAGCTCATAGCCATTTATATGAATAGGATGTGAAGATGGTGGAGTCTCCAACAAGTTTCCCTTTGGAGTAGAGTATTTATAGTTTTGCTAAGATGAATATGGTAAGGTGAGAAAGATGGTAAAAAGGAAAAAGGAAAAAGGAAAAAGGTAGATGGATGACCATAGTTTGAAACTAGCACGGCTACCGTTCCCCGGCAACGGCGCCAGAAAGCTTGTTGGTATTTCTTAACGCAAAAAGATAAATCCGCAAGCGCATGGATACCGTTGTAGCTTTCACCCGTGAGTATTCCAAGAGTATCGATTTCCACGGGGAACGTGAAGTGTACTAGAGAAGAACTAAGATCGTCCAAGTATAGATAAGATAATTGGGTAGAGAGAGATTTTAGAGTTTTCTAAGGGGTTCTATCTAATCAAAGGCCCACTATACTCTACTTACTTTGGAGCAATAGTACCTTCCCGACTCTCGACAAAGACTGGGAAAAAGGTAGTCAGGAGAGGCTGCCAAAACCTCTACGAAAACACCAACCCGAACGTGGTGGACTACAAAGGTCTTACAGAGCTGTCACCCCTAGGGCTACCACAACTATCTGTAGGATTGGGCGCAAACTCAGGTAAACTCTAGTCTAGACACCACATCTACACTATCGCTTACTACTCTAATCCCATATGAAAACTAGAGCACTCAATACGAGCGGAGATCCCGTAAATAGAATAAAGTAAGAACTGAAATAAGATACTTAGAAATAAATCTAGAACCTGGAGATTGCTTAGAACCAGATGCTGCAAAGGTACAATGTTGAGGAAGATCCGACAGATCCGGTTCCTCCTAGCTCTCTCCTCCTCTCTCTCTCTTACCTCTAATTACAACTAGATGAACTAGAAATAGAAGAACTAGATCTAGACAACTAGAGGGACCTCTCTCCTTCTCTACATCTAATTGAAACCCTAGCTTTTGCTCTGGAGAAGAATAATGAGATGAGATGATCCTCAGGGGGTCAAGGGCCTTGCTTATATAGCCTCCTCAAATGAACGTGGGCCGTTGGATCAAACCGACCTATATGAAGGGTTTAGATTCATCCTCAAAGGTGGTGGAGCACGATCCGCGAAGCAGAGCCTGATTGGCTGTAGGGGCAGGGCGGGCGCCTTGACTCCGGGCCCGTTTCGCCTCCCGTTCGTTGTGGTGTCTCCTGGAACCTTCTAGAGTACTTAAATTTGTGCGGTTGATAAATATCTCTATGTAAACATGACATGTGGGCCTTTCTTTGGTATTTCCTGATAACCCCCTGCAGAAACAGACATTCACCAAAACTTGTAGAATTATGTTAGTATAAACCATAATTCTAGCTATTGGTTTCATTTAGATCCTTTTCCTTGTTTAGGTGACGGTTAAAATTGGTACTTAAGGACCGTCAACAAACTCCGATTTGGATGTTCTAGGATTTTTTGAAAAGCTTATTGAGTCTACTTTTCAATGGATTCAGAACCGTACCTATATGTTATCAGATGCATTCGTAGTCGACAAATTAATGCCGAGACCTTTTTGCCAACGGTGTTGCGTCCCCTATTTTGGGCCGATGGCCCATGTATCAACTTGAGTCCATTAGAGACTCATCCTAGGGTTGTAGGATGACCCTAGGACCCTTTTGGTCATCCTTCCCTCTCCTTATATTCCCCTAGAGCTACCACAAATGGATGGAGTTTTGTTTATATGAAAGTTTAGCTTCCTGCTACTTCCCTATAGACGCGTGTGTCAACTAGACCATCTGTTCTACTCGTTCAGAACCCCATCTTCATGTGTATCAGGTCTGAACCTTCATCTCTTATTTGCAATTGAGTGCTTGTTCTACTTGTTCTTCCATTGCTTGTAGGAATAACCCTAGTGGTTTGGTTGGTTGTGATCCACAAGATTGTGAGCAACCACTAGAATTGGTGTATCAATTGCTAAGACGCATCATCCTTGGATGGTTGTAGTCGGATCATGAACATCTCTCTAGTCAAATCAAAGTTAACTATCTTCATCGAAAGATCGAGACACCCATACTCTTATTAATTGGTATCAACATTTAATTGGTGAGAGAATTCAGATTGTTATTTTTTTCCTATAGTCTAGGAAAAGCAAAAAAAATAGTAGATTTGTTTTCCCATAATCCCATAGACATGTTGAGCCTTTTACTAGTAATGATTAGTTCAGGATTGTTGAGTTTGGTTTACATCAGTTGAGTCAAGTTGCTGGTCTTAGGGTTAGGCTTTTAGAGTTTCGAGTTCTTATCACGTTTTGGTCACTATTACATATCCGTTGCCATCACCACCACCATACACATCCCTACTACACCATATACATCGCCATTGCAAACATTACTACCATATACATCTTTGTTGCACATATCGATACACCTTTTTCACATTGAGAAGATCTGATTTAGGCACAAAAAATCAGCATTGCTAGTTCTAAATTTGTTGCTCCCTAAAATGAAAGAACAACACGTTATATGTTGCTTTCCTGAAATCTGATTTGTCAAGATTTAGATTTGTTCTAGTTGTGGAGAGTTAAAGAAAAGGAAACGAAGAAGAAAAACCAGAAAGAAAAACAAAAGAACAGAAAGAAAAACAAAAGAACAGAAAAAAAACAAAGAGAAAGAGAAAAGAAAGAGAAGAAGGGAGGGCTTTTTGTTGTTGTTGTTCTTGTGCCTTCTCTTGCTATACCGTGACTTCGTTTGTGTCTAGGCTCGCGTTTCTAGCATGGTCTAGCCTAGGACTAACATGGTACCTTCGTTGAACGATTTCTCAACTTCCTTTTGTGACTAATGTGTTGCTAGTACTTCCTTGCACATTAATTTTAGCCCTCCTATAGCTTCACATATCTGACTTTAGCCTGACAGGTATTGTTGTTGCTACGGTGCCGATACACTTTTCCCAGGGTTTCCAACTTGTTGGTTGCTGCCACCTCCTGTTTTACTTGGTAATAACTTGTAAGAATTTGTTTGATCGAATTGAGAGAGAGATTACAGCAACTACATCCTATTAGTTAATAGGAACATAAATACTATTGTGTATGTTTCTTGTTATCTTGTAATTATGGCAAGAATCCGCATGGGAAAAGGAGATGATCGGGTTGCATATTCTAACCACTTTGCAAGTGATAAGCTTGCTAATCATGAGGTATGTGGTGCTTTGCTTTATAGAATAAAATCCGCACTATCTTATTTTGAAGGAAACTATGATCCTCATGCATATATTGAATTGGAGCTAAATGTAGACAATGAATTTAAAAAGTATGAACTATATGAAGAACAAAAGGTTAAATTTGCTTCAAGTGTTCTTGTCAAGTATGCTCTGGTTGAGTGGAAACACCTTTGTAGATTTAGTAAAGCTCTTCAATCATGGAGAGATGTGACACGATATTTTAGAGATGTTTTTGTTCCTACCTATTATTCTGAAATTTTGTGTGAAAATTGCAATCTACAAAGAAATAAAACAAATTGTAGCATAATACTTGGATAGACTAAAGTTATGTTTGTTACGTTGTGGCATAGAAGAAACTAGTGAAATTTGGGAACATAGGTTTTTGCAAGGTCTTCATGTGGAAATTCAGAAAATTCTTGTTGATAAACATTATAAGGTTTTTGATGAGTTATTTTATCTTGCTTGTGATTCTGAAATAACACTAAAAAGGATCTCACAAATGCTACAGAAGCATGTGTCTCTCCTATTACTAACAATTTGCAGCTAGTAGATGACAATAGACATATGGACATCGATCAACTTGAAATAGGAGGTGAAACATTTAAAGAGAGTGTGAATCTAGTTGTACACCTTTTGAGAAGAGCATCCAAGATAAGTCAGATGGTTGTAATATAAATCAAGGTGAGCATGCTTTAGTTGAACTGCATTTGTCCACTAATCTTGATATCCTACATCAATCAATTGTGGAATGAGTCACTGATTTTCCTTTGTCAAACTTTGATATGCTTAAATTTCCTTATGATAAAGAAGAGTTGTGTCATAATGCATTGTTGACGGTCCTTAGCGTCAACTTTTTAAGCAATTATAAATTAAATTAATGGATCAATCTAATTGTTGGTATTTCTTATAACTATTGGATAAATCCGCAAGCGAACAGATTATACTGTTGTAGCACTTCACCTAGGAGTATTCCAAGGTATCGTATTTCCACAGGGAACGAGAAGTGAGTTAACTAGGACTATGGATATGTCCTATGATGAATCAAGGTATAGCTGGTTATACTGGCTTTATCAGCCCTTCTCTTGAAGGAGGCGATGGGATAGATCAGAAAGAGGACAAAACTCTAACCGGACCGCACCATCAAGTTGTACTGAGGCCCTACCTTTTAAGAACTTATCTGACACGCGTGGTGGAGTACGAAGACTAGATAGAGCTGTCACCTTCTACTAGCATCCACAAACAATTCGCACGATAAGCGGTTTACAAAGGCAAGATCTAGTCTAGACACCATGTCTACACTATTCTTACTATTTTAACCCTAGCTAAGGACTAAAGCACTCTACTTAAAGTAAAGTGATGAACAAGCGCGAAAAGATGTATAATAGATATGCTAGAAGTAGAGTATTAAATGCTATAAAGAACTCAGATATATCACTTACAAGTGTTGAACTTACAAGAGGATCACATCTGCCGAGGAAGAACTCCGGAGAACACGCCAGACAGGCCCGGCTCCCCTCCAGACTCTCCTCACTCTCCTCCAACTAGCAAAGCACTACTGAAGAGCTCCGCTAAGAGACTAAGGAGTACTGTTTCTCCAATGAGGCATGAGTGAGAGTGAAGGCCTAGGGGGGTATTTATAGCTAGAGGTGGAGTAGGGGCTACTCCGGTGCTATGTCAGCGATCTGCGCCACCTCCATCAGCCACCGTAGGATCAAACCGTCATTGTAACCGCCTTAGATCAACGGTGGAGATGATGTTGATGCATGGAGGCATGCAGGAAGGTGGTGGAGACCTTGGGGCATCTTTTGGGCACCTAGGTGTGGTCGGCCGACCACCCCATGACAGGTGGGCCCTACCACTTCCTCCAAGAGGTGCCCCACTACTTAGGGAGAATGTGGGTGGCCTGGTGGGCCCAATGATGGTCGGCCGACCACCCTATGGGGTCCCTGGCCCACCTTTGTCTCATGTATGCTGGTCCCACTTGTCATTTGCGTTGGGTGTTTGTTCTGAGATGTTTGTCACGCTGATATCCTTGATGTGGGCCCATGAATCCTCGTACTTTGATCCAGGACCGTTGAAAGGTAGAACACTTAGATCCAAGGGGTAGAAAGTGTTGTGAAGAGTGTTACTTGGATCATGGGGGCTTGGGAGGCCTAGTGGCCCCACAGGGTGGTCGGCCGACCCCCTAAGTGGGCCCACTAGCTCCCAAAAGTCCCCATTTGTCATTACCTACACTCAAATAGTCAAGGGACATGTGGAACTAGTTATTGGGTAAAATATGTTCATGCTATGCTTGTTTTCCTTTGAATATGAGGATGTTGACGGTATTTTGATGGTGACAAAATAGCTCATATTTACCATCAACAAGATCCCCCATACTTACCTCTTTGCTTGTCCTCAAGTAAAGGATAAAAGTTAACATAACCATGATATTCAAAGTATAAAGCAAGCATAAATATTTACTCAAGACACTTTGTTATACAAGTGGGATATGTGGTATTGTCAATCATATATCCTTGAGAGGTTGATAAATGGAATAGTTCTCAAAGCAAAGTGATCTTCCCAAATCATATTTTAGTACTTGGAGTTTTTGATAAGTTTTTTTCAAAAGAAAGCTCGTAAGTCAACTTACTCCTCATATAGCACTCTAGATCGCTCAAGGTGTATGAATCCTTACCAAGGCATAACATGAGGTTGCCTTCTTTGTATCTTCCTACTTCTAAATGGCTTATGTGGAGCTTAGGTAGGGATAAACATTGTAGCAAACTTACCTTGCATATATTGTAAAGTCAAATTCCGGATCCAAGGAGTGAAATGTCATACTCTTAGATCAAGATGTGCAAGTGTGTGGAAACATGGCAAATGATCAATAGTCCTTTATATGATCTCTCTTTCCTAACTTATTATTCCTAACTTATTATTTTGAGACATAGCTATCTTTGTTTTTCTATGAGCTTTGATATGCTCATCATCATTTTTTTGCATAGTCTATGTCTCATTTACTAGCACATACTAGAGAGAGGATTTTCTATTAGAACATGGAGCATGAACTATGTGGAAAATGTAAGGCATGTTTCTGCGTACTTCCAGTGTAAAAGTGGCATGTATATGTGGTGTGTACGTGATCTTGATCTTGGGAGTATGATAAATCTCTCAACAAGGATCACAAAACTTGACCAAACTCAACACAAAGCAAGTAGCTACGTAGAAAGCTTATATCATGAAAGAGCATATATGGCTTTGGTAGGAATTTTCTCACTATAGAGGAGTAGTGACATTATGGTTTTATAACATTTTCAAAAATTAATCTCCAAATACTTTAAATAGACAGGGTATGAATCATGAGCCGAGAACATATATCACATTGATAAACAACTTAGTCAAATTTTAGTTTCAAATGCGATCTTCTTGTTTTTATTCAATATTAAAAGGGAAATAAACTAAACAGTTAACTTCATGTAGAATAAATTTTTATTATTATTATTATTTATTTTTAGAAGGGAAATGAGTAAAGCAAAGAAAATCATAAAGGAAAAAGGGGAGAGACATGGCAAACCAGACAGAATGGATGTTAAAGTCGAGTGGACGCTGGCTGGTGGGCCCTAGCCTTCTAGATGCGGTCGGCCGACCACCCTTTGGGGCCATTTGGCCACTTCGGTCTCTGCATTAGACTCCCTTACCTCTGAATGTTGTTCTGCTCTGTCTGAACTGCAATTTGGCCTCTAAGGTGCATCGGCCGATGCACAAAAGTGGCCGTTGAGGTCCAAATTTTTCATGGGATGTGTCATGACCGTGTTCATCATGATTCCATGGTCGAACTGGTGAAATGGTATGTTGGGGTGTCGACCGATACTCCCCCATACTTTTTTCAGTGCATGCTGTGACATAGGACAGAGAGAGATCAAATGCAGGGGTTCTGCTAGGGTAAGATACCAGCAGAACCAAGAGTTTCATTTGTCATTGATAGCTTAGGCATAAGTTCATTGATTCATGAGTGATAGACTTTCAAGCCTAAGTATCTTGTTGCTAAGAAGGGCCAAGGTGATCCAAGGGAGAATATGGAGAGAGAAGGTCCTATGGCCTTAGCATTAGGGATGACAAGTATCTCTTCATGCTCTCTTCTATCAGGGCCATGAGGCAGGTTGTGCCGATGACTCTAGAGGACGGCTAAGGAGATCCTCTCTCTCAATAGCTATGGATAAGAGCTTGAGCTTTGCATTAGTGATAATGCGAAGATCATTAAAGCTATCTTCAAGACCGAGATGCTCCATTCTCTCCTCAGAAACCCTTTCTTCTAAGTTGGTAATGCTTTCTTTGGCGACAACACATAGAAACTTTTCCATATCGCTCTTCTTCATGGTGGAACCATGGTGAGGTCAAGGAAGATGAGAAGGGATGCAAGAAGAGATGTAATTTCTACTAGTGGTGAAGAAGAACAAGGTAAGAGGAGGAAGAAGGAGAGCGAGAGTTTAGGAAGAGAGAATCCAACGTCCTCCGCCTCTACTTTCACTTGGATCGTGCCAAAAATCGGATAGGAATGTTGATCCAACGCTCAGGAGCAACGGGCATGGCTAAAGGGCCAAATCCATAGTCGGTCGACCACGTTTTTGGAAGGTTTGGCTCGACTGAGCCTGGATTGGAGGTCCCACATGTAAGGTTAGGCAGGCCATGCAACGTTGGGCTGAGAAGCCTCTAGAGACGGTCGGCCGACCGCCTATTGGGACCAAATGGGCCCAAATTTTTCTTGGTGAAGGTAAGGCTAAATATAGGCTATGTCTATGGTCAAACACGAAAAATGAATAGGAAATTAAAACATGTAGATTCTAGTTCTCAATTGGATTAAGGACAAAATATATCATGCCAATTTCATGCTCAGGTGATTCATGTTTATGAAAAACTTTAAGACATTGATCATTTACCTTTAAAGGTGTCACAGCGGTAATCTTGAAGCGTGACGATTCTATGTGTCATGACATTGATGATGACGAATGGTCTTTCTTCTATGAATCGTCGCGTTGTACTCAGACCATTTCCTCCATTCATTGCTTCTCTCCTGCAAAGGATTAGTGGACAATACATACCCGAAGGAATTCATGAATGATTTGAAGCAAGGGCATTATTGTCATAAAAATAGAGGACATCTTCTATGCTATAGAAAAGTTGGCTTTAGCATTTTAGCACAGAGAGGGATGTTCCATCATAGTTCACGAATTCTTTAAAAGTCAAGCAAGGTTGAGGCAAAGATGTGCAAGATTATCTCAATACTACCTCAAACCTTGATTTATCTCTATGAATGATCTCATGACTTAACCACCAAAATTTTGAAGTTATCATGCATGGGTTAGTCCAAAAGTTCAACCAAATTTTATACAAGCATACTTTAGGTTCATTAATCAAACTTGAAACCATGTCTTATTTGCTTAAGGAAGACTATTCAACCTAAACACCATGTTTAATTTGAGAAGCCTTTGAGAATACACTCGAGAAGTATTACAAACCAAAGCATACTTATAACAAAACTAGGAAGCATGAAGGCATAAAGAGATTCATTTAAGAAGACAAGAGCTTGGATGGTGAACTGGATGAGCATTAATTTTTTTTCTTTTTAGTTTTTATTATTTCTGTGACTTAGCAAGATGAGCAAGGCATAAAGAGAAAGCAAGATAGAGACAACCAAACAAAATTAAACAACAAAGCATGTCATGAATTTCTTTGGAGAAATCCACTCCCCTCATACTTGGATTTTGCAACATTTTACAATGTGAAAATCCAAGTCTACGATGTGAAATTTTCTTTTGAATGTGCTTCATTATTGAAGGATGTTTGGTTGGAATTACCTTGTGTTTTTGTTCCATCATTCTTTTTGCTCAAACCTGAAATGGTTAGTGACAAAAATACCCGAAGGAACACTTTCACAAATATTCCCTTAATCTCATTTTGCAAAGTCATTTTATTTATTTTAGAATTTTGGGAAACAAAAAAGATTATATATATATATATTTAAGAAAACTTTAATAGAAAAGAAGAAGACTTGGGTTAGCTCCCAAAAGTGCTTAATTTTAAGACACAAGCTTATCTTTGGGAAACCTTCAAGTTGCAACTCATGCTGGTGAAGTGGTTTCCCCTTCAACTCCAACATTTTCGAACATATCCTCAAGACCAAAACCACTATGAGATTTGCAAAATTTATGGTAGACAAACACATCTACAACCAACCTTGCAAAGATTTTAGAAACCAGAAGCATGAGGGGGTTGTAGATCAAGGGTGTAGTAATGGTAGAGGGAAGGATTGATTTGGGAGATTTCTCATTTGAGCATGGATTTGATTGGAAGATCGGGGAATAACTTCCATGCTCTTTGACATCGTTCTACCTTTCAAGGAGTGGGTGAGCACTTTCTTTATTATGACATTTTAAGTCATTCTCAAGGCTTGAATGAATCATGGCTGTTGGCGAGATGTACATTAGCTCACCCCTTGGATCAAGAACTGGTTTGGATTCTAACCCTTTGATGAGAGGTCGGGAAGACCAAATGGGTAGATAATCTTCACCTATTCTATGATCAAGCTTCCCATTTCCTATTGTGTTCTCCAAGATTCTCATGATTTGCCTTTTGATAAAGGTGAGATGAAAGGAAAGTCTAGGAAGGTCAGAGATATGGAAATCTAAGAAGATCTTGAGATCGTCAACCACCACAAGAACATCATGAAGGACTCCTAAACAATCAAGGACTTGACCATTGGGAAGTCTAAGGTGTTTTTGTGATTGGGATAGATGATCCTTTGATGGTATTGGAACATGGAAATGAGGAAGGATGTTGATCCCGAGGCTAGGATCATAGCAAATTTCACCATCAATGCCCAACACTTGATAGGATATTCTCCTCACATGTGTGGGCATTTTAGTGACTTCCTTTGAGGATTTGGCCTCATCCAACCATTCCTTATTTACAACGGTAGACAGATGCTCCAACCATTGTCTTTGCTCCTCTTGGTCAGATTTATGGCCCTCATGACTTCCATGCCTTGGGTGTCTTAATGAATTCCCAAAGTCATTAAGTGGGTCATCATAAGACTTGAATAAAGGAACACATGGGGATCATCAGGATCAAGGATAAGTTTAGGAATGGGTTCATAGGCTATGTTAGATCTGGGCATAGAGAAGGAGAGAATAGATTTGTCTTCTAAACACTTTAGTTCTCCTTCTATAAGCTCTCTCGACATTCCTTTATGAGGTATCCTAGACTTTTCCTAATGTGCCATGCGTGAAGTCGAGGCAAAAAATGTTGTTGATTTGGCAGGATTTTGAAGAGATCCTTTCATGAGAGGTCTAGAAAGATGTTTCTTAGGAGGTCTCTTTAGGAAAGGATCATTTTGGTCATTCCCAAAACCAGTAGGATTATATGAAAGGTTAGCCTCAAACTCGAAGGAATGGTTTAGATGTTGAATTTCTTCTTCCTTCGAGATTTGTGGGATTTGTGGTTCAGGATCGATGGCAGAATCTTTGGATAGGAGTGATGACGATTCGGCTATCGAGATTTCTTTTCTAGGGGCTAGTTTTTGTTCTTCCTCGGGTCCTTCATCATAAATGTTAGTATAGGGAGTGTTTACAAGAATCTTCGTAAGAAGACTCTTCCCTGCACTAACGGGTAAACACAGGAAGGCTCTCCCAGAAGTTATATCAAGAAGTTGTGCGGAATCTCTGCTAAGACTGCCATAAAAGTGTTGTAACAATGTTGGCTCGATTATAGCAAGATCAGGGCCAAATGATGATAGATCTAAAAGACGGGCCCATACCGCACCAAGAAGTTGATGACCTCTTTTCGAAGACGAACAACACGAGAAATAGGGAAGAAAGTAAGGCAGAATTTGGATTGCAACTTTTCCCATTCTCCGTTTACACTATCTACATTGTGAAAGTACCACCGTTTGGCTATTCCTATCAAAGAGAACGGAAATAGCTTCCACTTAGGGTACCTCTCCTCATCCCTTGGATGTGGACACATAAACACAATTGTTAAAAGTCACGTAGGTGAGTTTCAGGATTTTCATCTTCATCCCCAGAGAATGATTGTTCCTGAACTTTGGCTATGAAGCTAGGGCGAAACTCATAGCTAAGTGAAAGAATGGGATATGATGATGATGGTGGTTCAAAACTATGGCCCTTTGGAAAAGCAAGATGAGAGATGGATGATTTGTTCATGGTGTGAAAAGAATAAAATGAAAAGAAAGATAAAACAAGGATAATAGGACCAAATGGTTCTAGTTAAAACAGCTACCGCTCCCCGGCAACGGCGCCAGAAATGCTTGTTGGTATTTCTTATAACTATTGGATAAATCCGCAAGCGCACAGATTATACTGTTGTAGCACTTCACCTAGGAGTATTCCAAGGTATCGTATTTCCACAGGGAACGAGAAGTGAGTTAACTAGACTACGGATATGTCCTATGATGAATCAAGGGAGACTATGATAACTGGGTTGAGAGGGTCGATATAGTAAAGATATCTAACAAGGTATAGCTGGTTATACTGGCTTTATCAGCCCTTCTCTTGAAGGAGGCGATGGGATAGATCAGAAAGAGGACAAAACTCTAACCGGACCGCGCCATCAAGTTGTATTGAGGCCCTACCTTTTAAGAACTTATCTGACACGCACGGTGGAATACGAAGACTAGATAGAGTTGTCACCTTCTACTAGCATCCACAAACAATCCACGCGATAAGCGGTTTACAAAGGCAAGATCTAGTCTAGACACCACGTCTACACTATTCTTACTACTTTAACCCCAGCTAAGGACTAAAGCACTCTACTTAAAGTAAAGCACTCTACTATAAAGGGCTCGGATGTATCACTTACAAGTGTTGAACTTACAAGAGGATCGCATCCGCCGAGGAAGAACTCCGGAGAAGACGCCAGACAGGCCCGGCTCTCCTCCAGACTCTCCTCACTCTCCTCCAACTAGCATAGCACTACTGAAGAGCTCCGCTAAGAGATTAAGGAGTAGTGTTTCTCCAATGAGGCATGAGTGAGTGTGAAGTCCTACGGAGGTATTTATAGCAAGAGGTGGAGTAGGGGCTACTCCAGTGCCACGTCAGCGATCCTCGCCACCTCCATCAGCCACCGTAGGATGAAACTCTCATTGTAACCGCCTTAGATCAACGGTGGAGATGAAGTTGATGCATGGAGGCATGCAGGAAGGCGGTGGAGACCATGGGGCATCTTTTGGGCACCAAGGTGTGGTCGGTCGACCACCCCATGACAGGTGGTGTAAGGTCCTATCCCAAGGCTAGAAGTGGGGTGAATAGCCTAAATTGGAAACTCAAAACAAACTCAACAACAAGTTAGACTACAATATGGCGAAGCTCGACTTGCACTAGCAAACTAAGGGATGCGAAGCCTCCTAACCACAAATGCTATCCTAATAGTTCTAGGATCACTCAATTCCTACTCAAGTCTAGTAGCCCTCTAGGCACAACCTAATATCCCAAGACAAGTATGAATAAGTAAATGCAAAGATGGGAAGAGTGATTATACCAACTTGTAGAGGTCTAGAGCCAATCAAATGAGGAACTCCAATGTATCCAAACAATCACAAAAGGGGAGACAAAGTTGACACTTGATTTTTCTCCCGAGGTTCACTAGTTTGCCAACTAGCTACTTCCTCATTGTGTCGGCTTACTCACTTGGAGGTTCACAAGCTAATTGGCATCACATGCCAAACCCGTCACCGGGTGCCGCACAACCAACACAAGATGGGGGCACTCCAAGACACGCGCAATCCACTAGAGTTACCTTTGCGATCTCCCGCGGGGAAGGCACAAGAACCCCTCACAATCACCACTTGTGGTCGATGAAGCACAATCACCAAGCTTCTCGAATCCACACCGCTTGCTCCAAACCGTCTAGGTGATGGCAATCACCAAGAGTAACAAGAAACTAGCAGCGGTCTCAACTCCCAAGTGCCACTAAGATGAAACACTTCATGCAATGCACTAGAACACTCAAATCTCTCAAATGGATGATTAATCAAGTGTGAGATGAGTGGGAGTGTGTGCAACAAGCTTCTCAAGTGTATGCAATATCAGAATGAGCAAGAGAGCTGCCTTGAACCGCAACACACCCTTTTATAGCCCCCTCAAAGGAACTAGCCGTTATGCACTTGGGTTGTTGAAAAAACATACTGTCGGACCACTTTCATGCACCGTCAGACCATAGCGTCTGGTCCCACGCTTTGTAATTTGACCGTTGGCGCGTAGAAATGCCCACCGTCGGACCACTTTCCTTGGTCTGGAGCCCTGGTCCGATGCCTTTGCCTCAGCTTCATTCTAAACTCAGTAAGCACCCATGCTCCGGACCTCACCGTCGGACTGGTCCACCGGACCATGCCGAGTAGTTCGAAGACTCCTCAGGGTCTTGCCAAATTCATGCAGGGAGCACCCGAGCTTCGGACCTGACCTCCAGACTAGTCCACCGGACTATGCCGATTTGTCCGACGCATGTCTTGCTCTTCTGCTATGCTGTTGACCGAACCACCAGACCACATGTCTATGGTCCGGAGCCTCTTTTTGCCAATGGTCCAACGAACGCTTCTCTGTTGCCAGGCCAGTGCTAGGAGCAGCCACCGGACCACTTGCTATGGTCCGACGCTCCTAAGCCAACTGATCCGACGCCTTTGTCTTGAGCTGAATTTCCTTCTCTTTGCTTCCCTTGATCTCATGTTCCACCACCAATTGTTTCACTGACTTGTGCATGTGTGTGGCATATTTTAACAAGTTTTACAAGGGTTGCTCATTAGGTTTGAATGCAATGCAATGGATGGTCAACCTAATGGCACTTGATAGTTGTAACCACTAACTATTTTCCCCTCTTCATAGTACGGTTACCTATCCTAAATGTGATCACACCCTCTAGGAGTCTTGATCACCAAAATGGAAAAGCCCTAGCAATACCTTTGCCTTGAATAGCTTAGGGTTTTCCTCCTTCTTCCTTCTTCTCCAAGTGTGAGTCCTTGATAGCTTTCTCCTTAGCCTCCTATGCTCCATCACTTGTCTTCTTTACTTCTCTTCATAGTGTTCTAAACCTACTCACACTTAGAGCTAGGTTAGAACTTAGGTTTCATCAATTACCCAAAACACTAGAGATCTTTCAATCTCCCCCTTTTTGGTAATTGATGACAACTCATATAAAATGATATGAAATATGATGTTGATTTCAACCCGAAATGATTGATACCACTTGAAAACAAAATCCAAGAGGAAAGAAGGTGGTCAATCATTTCTAAGTTGGTTTGATAGTGTTAACTCCCCTTACATGTGTGCACTACTAAGAATATGAATCAAGCTTTGCACACATGCTTAGATAGAATTTTTGGAGGGTGAACAACTAGCAAACTTTGACATGATGCTAAGGTTTTAAGAATAGACCTTTGAAGCGTGATACCAATTCGAAGTGTGCCTTTCATTTTACCCTTAGCAACATGGTTAGCTCGATACCAATTTGAATACACAATCTAAACAAGAGAGGATATCTAGCTAACTTCCTATGCATGCTAGTGACTAAAACATCAATCAAGATTACTACTAGTCATGCACCACACAAGCAAGGAACTACTTGGAAAACACTATACCTTCAATGCAAGCAAGCATATGAGTGAATGCACATTCAAATGCAACAAATTGTTCATAGGCTTGCTCCCCCTACTTGTGTGCTCAAATTTTAATTTTTCATTTTTCAAAATCTTATTTTGCCTCTATATCGAGATTCTCCCCTTAAATCTTTCTTCTTATCATGTTTCATTTTAACACTAACATATCTCCCCCTTTATTATTTCTCCCCCATTACTACTATCATTTTAACACAATTTCTCCCCGTTTGTCACACATTACCACAAAGGAAACCACTTGTAGTAACATGTATCACTTGAGGATACTTAGAGAGATTTGTTTATCAAGTCAATTTATAAAAGAGTGGGTGAATTATCAATTTTAATTCAACCTAGATTACTTGTCCTAGATACTTAACACGGTTTAAACCATGGACAAGCTTCTTCACACATCTTGCAATGGTTATCTTGGCCATGTTGGTTAAGTACAAGAATAAGCATTCTAGACTAAACATGTGAGGTTGCAAGCTTATCAAACACGTCAAATGCCACCACTAGATCAATCAACTCATAGAAGCTATAGTGATGTCATATGTCCATTGAAAATATTTGATTTTCATGAATGAGTCTATCATGAGTGATGTCTATATGCTTCTACACAAGACTAGTAAAGGATGAATGCATATGTCAATCAATTGTACCTTGCTTTGTTGGAGTAGAGGCATGTCATAGAAGGGGTGCATCAACTCATGTTAGAGAAATCCAAGATGTTCAACTCATTCCTCAACTTGCAAAACCTCTTCTCATCAAGTGGCTTGGTGAATATGTCGGCTAATTGATCATCGTGCCCACATTGTCAATGAAAATGTCACCCTTTTGTTGATGATCTCTTATGAAGTGATGTCTCACATCTATGTGCTTTGTTCTTGAGTGTTGGACGGGTTGTTTGTAAGCTTCATGACACTTTCATTGTCACATAGCAATGGAACTTTCTTGAATTGAATTCCATAGTCCTCCAAAGTGGCTTTCATCCACAATAGTTGTGCACAACAACTCCCCGCACTAATGTATTCAGCTTCGGCGGTGGAGAGTGCCACACTATTTTTCTTCTTGGATGACCATGATACTAGTGACCTTCCCAACATTTGACATGTACCACTAGTGCTCTTTCTATCCACTTTGCAACCTGCATAGTCGGAGTCCGAATATCCAATTAATTCAAACCTTGACCCCTTTGGAAACCAAAGTCCAACCTCTTGTGTATTCTTGAGATATCTCAATATTCTCTTTGTGACTTTCAAATGACTCTCTCTATGAGATGCTTGAAACCTTGCACACATGCATACACTAAATATGACATCCGGTCTTGATGCAGTCACATAAAGTAAGCTTCCAATCATAGACCGATAGAGTGTTTGATCTACCATCATGCCACTTGAGTCACTATCCAAATGTCCATTAGTCCCCATGGGAGTACTAATGCCTTTAGCTTCTTCTAGCCCAAACTTCTTCGTCATATCTTTGATGTACTTGCCTTGACTCACAAATGTACCATTCTTCATTTGCTTGATTTGAAGTCCAAGGAAGTAACTTAGTTCACCAATCATTACATCTCAAATTCATTAGCCATCATCTCTCCAAACTCTTCTCAAAAGTCTTGATTTGAAGATCCAAAGATAATGTCATCCACATAGATTTGCAAGATGAACAAGTCATTTCCAATCTTCTTGGCGAATAGGGTAGTATCAACCAAACCCATCTTGAATCCCTTTGAGAGGAGAAACCTTCGCAACCTCTCATACCATGCTCTAGGTGCTTGCTTCAACCCATAGAGAGCCTTCTTGAGCTTGAATACATGGTCGGGCTTCTTAGCATCTTCAAAACCGGGTGGTTGCTCAACATACACCTCCTCATTGATATAGCCATTTAGGAATGCACTCTTGACATCCATTTGGTATAGCTTGATATTGTGTGCACAAGCATAGGCCAATAGAATTCTTATTGCCTCTAATCTTGCCACTAGAGCATATGTTTCCCCAAAAAGACCTTCAACTTGAGAGTAACCTTGAGCTAGTAGTCTTGCTTTTTTCCACACCACTATTCCATCTTGATCTTGCTTGTTCTTGAAAACCCACTTGGTTACAATGACATTGTGCTTCTTTGGTTTCTACAAATTCCCAAACTTGATTTCTTGTGAAGTTGTTAAGCTCTTCATGCATAGCATTAATACAATCAACATCCTTCAAAGCTTCATCAATCTTGGTTGGCTCAAATGATGAGACAAAAGAATAATGCTCACAAAATGAAGCCAATCTTGATCTTGTTTGAACACCACTTTGAATGCCTCCAATAACTTGATCCAAAGGATGATCTCTTGCAATTTTGGTAGGTTGGAGCACTTGTATGTTGATATCATTTGGTTGAGATGATGAACTAGCTTGAACTTGATCTTCACTTGTATTTGCTTGATCTTGAGTTGGAGAACCACTAGCTTGATCACTTGGAATGGTCACTTGATCTTCATCTTCATCTTGGCTTGTCTTAGTCTAATATCACCAATATCCATATCTTTCATAGCATTTACCAACTTGTCACCTCTCACATTATCTAAGTTTTCTTCTTCATCTTGAGAGCCTTGAGTTTCATCAAATTCAACATCATTCACTTCCTCAAGAATGCCACTAGTCAAGTTCCATACTCTATAAGCCTTGCTAGTTGTTGAGTAACCAAGTAGAAATCCTTCATCACATTTCTTCTCAAACTTGCTCAACCTTGTTCCCTTCTTTAAGATATAGCACTTGCATCCAAACACCCTAAAGTAGGCAATGTTTGGCTTTCTTCCATTCAATAGCTCATAGGAAGTCTTCTCAAGCATTCCATGACAATAGAGACGGTTGCTAGAGTAGCAAGCCGTATTGATAGCTTCGGCCCAAAAAGAATCACTAACATTGTACTCACTTAGCATTGATCTTGCCATATCAATCAAGGTTCTATTCTTCCTTTCAACTATCCCATTTGATTGAGGAGTGTACTTTGGAGAGAATTGATGGTTGATTCCAAAGTCATCACAAAGTTCTTCAATTTTTGTGTTCTTGAACTCACTCCCATTGCCACTTCTAACTCTCTTGATAGTTGTTTCAAACTTATTTTGGCACCTCTTGACAAATGACTTGAAGATATCAAATGTGTCACTCTTGTCACTCAAGAAGAATACCCATGTGTATCTTGTGAAGTCATCCACTATCACAAAACCATACTTGTTGCCACCAATTCTTATGTATGTTGTTGGTCCAAACAGATCCATGTGCAATAACTCAAAAGCTTTGCTTGTACTCATGATGACCTTCTTTGGATGAGTGTTGCCAACTTGCTTTATGGCTTGACATGCACTACATAGCTTGTCCTTTTCAAAGGTGACATCCTTCAACCCTTTCACTAGATCATGCTTGATTAGCTTGTTCAATTGCTTCATGCCAACATGTCCAAGCCTTCTATGCCATAACCAACCCATGCTAGATCTTGAGATGAGACATGTAGAGAGTTGGGTCTTACTAGCATTAAAATCCACTAGGTAGAGGTTCTCATACCGAAAACCCTTGAAGATCATGTTTGAACCATACACATTAATGATTTCCACATCCTCCACTCCAAAGATTCACTTGAAACCGAGATCACATAATTGGGCAACCGAAAATAGATTGAACTCAAGCCTTTCCACTAGAAGCACATTGCTAATGCTTAGATCATTGGAGATAGCAATCTTTCCAAGCCCTTTCACCTTGCCTTTGCCATTGTCACCAAATGTGATACTATCAACGCCTTGTGTATTATCTTGGTTGATTGAGTTGAACATCCTTCCATCACCGGTCATGTGTTGAGTGCACCCACTATCAAGCACCCAATGTCTCCCTCCAGCTTTATAATTGACCTACAAGAGAGATGAATTCTTTTTAGGTACCCAAACTTGCTTGGGTCCTCCAAGGTTAGTTACCAAATATTTTGGTACCCAAATGTACTTCTTGGAAGCCATCCAAGGTGCACCAACAAACTTGGCATAAGCTCCATTTGTACCCTTGGAAAGTACATAGAATGAATCAACTCTAATGGAGGATACATCTTGCTTGACCTTCTTGTTCACACATTGATGCTCATTGTGACCAACTTGCTTACAACTCTTGCAATAGCTACCGGTGTTCTTCACAAAACGAGTTTTGTGAGGAGCAAAGGTGGCCTTACCTTTCTTGGGGGTATAGCCCAATCCCTCTTTGTAGAGAGAAGCTCTTTGGCTACCCAAGCACATAAGCAAGTGGTCCTCACCTCCATAAGCCTTAGCTAAGGAGTGATTGAGCTTTGTAACCTCCTTCTTGAGGGTTTCATTTTCCACCATTAGTGAGGCATCACAAGTGAAACCATCACTAGTAGATGAAGTAGAAATGGTAGTGCTACAAGAGGGGTTAGTGGGAGAAACAATGATAGGAGTATAGAAAGATTCATCAAGAATATCACAAGTAACTCCCATGTCACATGTTTGAGCAATCTCCTTCTTACTTTGGTCAAGGAGGGAGGAATGAGCTCTTTCAAGCTTAGTGTGAGACTTCACTAGCTTCTCATGGGCTTCCATTAGCCTCTCATGAGATGCTATGGCCTCATCAAGGTTTTGCTCAAGAGCCTCATTGGCCTTGCGCAATTCCTTGCATTCCTTCCTCTTCTTGTCGATGTAATCCTTAGCTTGCTCAAGCATGTCCATGAGTTCCTCCCTTGAGGGCTCCTCACTATCACTATCGCTCTCACTCTCACTCTCATCATGATAAAGTACCTTAGTGGACTTAGCCATGAAGCATGATGATGGAGTGTCAAATAGAGTGTTGACACCGTTTTTCGGCATGTGTCAAATGAGCTAAGACTTGTGTTGATCGGTAGCCGTTTTCTATCAGCATCGGAAGGTCATCGGTTAATGTTACCGATTAGAGTGAATGCTGCGAAGGGATAAGTTTGTTGCCGATGGAAGCTGGACGATTCTTGCCAATAGGAGTTAATTGGTAAAGACAAGTTACCAGTGGAAGTGAAGAGTTGCCGATGCCGATTGGAAGGTATTACCAATAAGGAGATGATGCCGATGGGCACAGGATGACATGGCGGTTGACGTCAGCAGAGGATTGCCGATGGCAATAGAAGGAAGTTGCAGATTGAAGAGTCTGCCGATGGAAAGTTTCATCGAAGAGAAGACATAAGGAAACTGGTGATCTCATACCAGTATTGTTATAGAAGTTTGAGTCCGACTCTTGCACGAGTCGTTTGTTTCTTTAAAAATAGATGTGTATGTTTAGGAAAATAGTATTGTTATTTGGGTCCGACTTTTGCGCGAGTCAGTTATTTCCTTTAAAATAGGGGTTTGTTTTGTTTAGGAAAGGGTACGAGTCGTGTCTGTCTACAACTCCTATTGCTGGAGTATAAATATGTACCTAGGGCTCGTGAGAAATATCAATCATATATCAAACAAATCAATTACTCTTATTTACTTTTACTGCAACTTACCCTTTTATCGCATTAGCCTTAGTTTATCTACGAGTTCTTCAAGTCTCGACGGGCTGCATCTCTTCGATCTCCGTCAAACCTTGCAAGTTCCGCATGGGAGATCTGAGCTTTGACATCCAGGCGCATCGCTGTTGTCTCGTTCAGCTCTGCTCTAGTTATCTTGATTAAGTCTGAAGTCTTGACATCTGGGCGTATCGCCGTTGTCTTGTTTGGATCTTGATCTAGTTATCGTCCTTGTCGATTAACTGGTCAAATCGACTGGCACACCTTTGGATATCGAATTCGGGTAATAGCCCGAGGTGTTCACAGATCCTGACGCTTTTTGTGTCAACACCTCTTTTGGCACGCCCAGTGGGACTAATTATACATCTATCAGGGGTGATCATACTGACGTCAATCAGAGGAACATCATTGAAGTCTCCGAGGCCGATCTAAAAGATGATCAGAAGTTGGCTATGGAGCGGGCTATGGAGGAGTATAAATAGTTGTATCTGAAGTCCTTCAACCTAAGCAGGAGCGGCGAAGCCATCCAGAAGCAAGACCTGCCGTTACCGCGGCAGGTCATGTTTGATGCCAATCCTGGTAAGTTGCAAGAGATGGTTAATTCTGCCTTGAATCAAGCATTAATTAGCCATTCCAATGTGTTGTCCAATACTGTATACAATGTTGTTATGCAATCTTTCAAAGAAGGACAAGCACCTCAGTATGTTGGTCCAGCGTATCATCAGCCTGGATCGGCATCTATAAACCCATCGGGAGCTCCAATGACATCTTTACTCCTGTGGATCCGTCTGCCGATGTGGCTACACCGCCTAGGCCAAGTCCTGAAAGCGTCACCAAGCTTAGTGCAGATCAAGTGGCGTCAGCAATGTTCAGACCTGCTATCCAGAGTCATCCAGCTCCTGCCAACTGGTGGGGATACGGTATGCCATCAAATCCATCTGCTGGTTCTAGTCTGGTGCAGGGGGATAGTTCGGCTTGGAAGGGCTCCATGGCATCGGCAATGCAATCACAGCTGATGGTCCCTATGATGCATCACTCTACGTCTTCTCCAACTGTGCAAATGCAATCAGAAGATCTTCAGGTGGTGATTCCTAAAGTACCTCTGATGCCATCATCGGCAAATGTTGTGCCAATGCAACAAAGCATAGCAACCGGGAGTCAGCCTATGCTGGTAAATCCTTAAGTTGGAGTACTGACACATCAAGGTAACCAATTTGTTGATTACTCCAAGGTGCAGGAGCAGCATGCGCCGGTCAACTATCAGCCATCGGTAAGTCATATGCCGATGATTTATAATCCCGGATGGACCAATCAGCCACCGGTTCAACAGCCTAGCGCACCAATGTATCATTATGGAAGTACAGCAAACACTCAGAGTGGAGCATCGGTACAATAACCGATGAATGTAATACCACAGCATAATCTAGTGAGTGTGCAAAGTTAACCATCGGTCAATCAACCGATGCATAACGTCCAGATGACTGGTGTTGCGCCCATGCCAACTATTCCAAATTATATTCCACCAAGACCTGAAGGGGCGCACCAGCCGACTCCACCAGTCAACAATCACCCAATGAGTCGGCAAGAGCAGGATGCATATTGGATCGATAAGATTGCCGAAGTGATAAAAGAGCAATTCGGCATTAAACCCAAGGTTAATACATACTCTTATCGGACGCCATATCCTCCGGCATATGACTTAATTCCCCTCCCAAATCGGTACAAGGTGCCTAATTTTATCAAATTCTCTGGCCAAGATGACACGTCAACGATGGAGCACATCAACCGCTTCGTCATCCAGTGTGGAGAAGCTGCCAGCAGGGAAGAGCTGAGGGTGAGATTGTTCTCATCATCATTATCTGGATCGGTATTCACATGGTTTATATCATTGCCTCCAAACTCCGTAATCACATGGGCCGATCTAGAGAGGTAGTTTCATAAATACTTCTTCGCTGGCATACATGAGAAGAAGATTACCGATTTGGTTAAGCTAAGGCAACGTAATGATGAATCGGTGGAAAGCTTTGTCCAGAGGCTGCGAGACACGAAGAACAAGTGCTACAACTTGATGCTTGATGATTGGCAATTGGCAGATTTGGCCTTCCAAGGATTACTGCTGCATATCAAAGATAAGTATGCATCTCAAGAGTTTGAAAGTCTGAGCCACCTTGTGCAGAGAATTGCCGATCAGGATGTTAGGACTTTTGAGCCTAGAAAAACTTGGAATAAAAAGGTGACCTTCATTGAGCAAGAAGAGGATTCCGACGAAGAGCTAAGCATCGGCGCCGCCGAATGGGTGAAGGATAAGAAATTTGTGTCTTGTCCGTTTGGCCAAAAGGAAGCTGAAAGGTTCACCTTTGATATCACCAAGGCCGATAGGATGTTTGACTTATTACTTCAAGAAGGGCGGATCAAGTTGGCGCCTAACCAAGTAATTCCATTGGCCGAAGAGCTCAGAAAGATCAGGTATTGCAAGTGGCACAATGCGACTTCGCACAACACCAATGACTGCAAAGTATTCAGGCAGCAGTTACAGTCAGAAATTGAGTCTGGACAAATTAAATTTGAAAATTCTAAAGCCCAGAAACCGATGAAGATTGATCAGCACCCGTTTCCAAATAATATGGTGGAAACTAGTGGAAAAACTAAAGTGCTGACATCGGAAGCTGCCAGGAAAAATGCATCAGTAGATCCTGACCATCAAGTAGCTGAACGTGATGAGAGGAGGTTTGCCGATGACAGAAGGGGTAAGAAAGTTGTTGGGGAAGGTAGCAATGCCAAGAGGGCTCCTGGTGTTATAATCACGCATAAGCAGCTGAGGCAAGAGTATCGACAATCGCAAAAGGAGCGACATCGGCAGGAAGAAGAAGAGCACCAAGAGTGGCTTCGGCATAAGGACCACTGGAAGTGTCCCTTCTTCGTTCACTGCTGGAAAGAAGGCATCAAGTTACCTACTGCCGATAATTGTCCCGAATGCAATGGGTATTACCCTGCCGATCGGTCAGAAAAGAAGTCGTGTTTTGACAATCGGACATCCAGGTATGCTAGGCCGCTCAGAGAGAAGAAATCAGCACATGACCGGCTGGGGGCAAGTTCAGCGCGCATGACAGGCTTGGCAGGCGTGTTGGTCAAGAAGAACTGGAGGAGATGGCCAATGCAAGAGTGCCCAACGAAGAAATATTCTCCAGAGATCCAAACATAAGGAGTGGTGCCGATGCAAGCAGTGAGAGACAGCACCAGCCTGTTTGGAAAACCAAGCTTCCTCAATGGTGCCCTAAGGGTCTGACGAAGACTCAGAAAAGGAGAATCTAGCGCGAACACCAAAATGACTTATATGACGGTGAAGAGCCTTCAAGGGAAAAGCAGTGGAGGCCAAAGCGGAAGGATAGGGATCCATCGGCAGAAATCAATATGATCTTCATATTGCCGATGGAGTTCATGGCACCTGTCAGCGAGGACGAAGAAGCTGCTGAGATGGCACAATTGGTGTTGGATCCGATGGCAGCTGTCTTTGAGAAGCCTTCCGATGATGAAAGGCAGCACCTAAGGGCTCTGTTCGTTAAGGGCAAAGTAGATGGACAGCATGTAACGAAGATGCTGGTGGATGGTGGGGCGTCAATCAACATAATGCCATACGTCATGTTCAGGAAGCTTGGAAAAGCTGACCAAGATTTAGTCAAAACGGACATGAAGCTCAAAGACATTGAAGGCAATGTGTCACCAGCCATGGGAGCCGTATGTGTTGAATTGACCATCGGCAGTAAGACTTTGCCGACGACGTCTTTTGTGATTAGTGGCAAAGGCACCTACAACTTGCTCCTAGGAAGGGATTGGATCCATGCCAATTGCTGTATTCCTTCCACCATGCATCAAAGCCTCGTGTAGTGGGTCGGAGACAAGATTGAAGTCGTCTGGAGTGAAACTCCGTCAACCGTTGCATCAGCAGAATCGGAGACTTACGAGCAAACCAGGTGCATATCAGGTGAAGCTTGGGACACTAAGTTCCTCAAAGTTACCGATTACCACATTACACCGATCCAAGCAGTCGGTCCTGAAGTTGAGTTTTAATGGATCGATTCGCCGATGATGGAAAACTGGGACAGGGGTTCACATCGGCTGATGATTTATTAGAAGTAGATATCGGCGATGGCAATAAGCCTAGGCCTACTTTTATTAGTGCTAAGTTAGATTCCAAATGTAAACAACAGTTAACCGATTTATTAAAGGAATACAAAGATTGTTTTGCTTGGGATTATACAGAGATGCCTGGTTTGGACCGATCGATAGTCGAACATCGATTACTTATTAAGACTGGTTTCCAGCCACATCGGCAACTTGCGCGCCGATGTAATCCTATGGTGTTGCCTGACATTAAAGCTGAAATGACAAAGTTAATTGAAGCTGGGTTTATTCGGCAATGTCGATACGCCGATTGGATTTCTAATGTGGTTCCTATGTATAAGAAGAATGGAAAACTTCGTGTTTGTATTGATTTCAGGAATCTCAACAAGGCTACGCCGATGGACGGTTATCCGATGCCCGTTGTCGATCTGTTGATTGATGCTGCTACTGGACATCAAATCATTAGCTTCATGGATGGTAATGCTGGCTATAATCAGATATTCATGGCTAAAGAGGATATATCCAAGACTGCTTTCAGATGTCCAGGTCACATCGGTTTATTTGAATGGGTTGTAATGACTTTTGGCTTGAAGAATGCCGGTGCTACTTATCAGAGAGCAATTAATTTTATCTTTCATAAGCATCTTGCCGATTTGCGAAAAATCCTGGAATGCACAAGGGAGAATGGGTTGAAAACGAATCCTAACAAGTGTGCGTTTGGGGTATCGGCAGGTCAGTTTCTAGGTTTTATGGTGCATCAGAGAGGCATCGAAATCGGCAGAAAATCTATTGATGCGATCAACAAAGTAGTTGCTCCTACAAACAAGACTGAGTTGCAATGTTTGATCGGCAAGATTAACTTCATTATAAGATTTATATCCAACTTATTTGGTAAGATTAAATCTTTTAGTCCATTGTTAAAGCTGAAAGCCGATCAAGAGTTTACATGGAAAGAGGAACAACAGTTAGCCTTGGAGGAGATCAAAAAATATCTGGTAAACCCTCCAGTCTTGGTTCCACCTCAACACGGGAAGCCTTTCAAGTTGTATTTGTCTGCCGATGATGGTGTTATCGGATCAGCCTTGATTCAAGAATTTGAAGGGAAAGAACGTGTGATATATTATTTGAGTAGAATGCTGGTAGATGCTGAAGCCAGGTATTCGGCCATAGAGAGATTATGTTTATGTTTATATTTCTCTTGCATAAAATTGAGGCATTATTTACTGTCGGCTGAATGCACTGTTATCTACAAAGATGATGTGGTTAAGTACATGCTGTCGATGCCAATATTAAGTGGGAGAATCGGAAAATGGATTCTAGCACTTTCAGAATTTGATCTAAGGTACGAATCGCCTAAGGAAGTTAAGGGTCAGGTGATGGCCGATTTTGTTACTCAGCATTGCAATATGATAAGATCTGTAGAGATTGCTCCTTGGACTTTGTTCTTTGATGGGTCTACATGCAAGGAAGGAGCAGGTATCGGCATTGTTTTAATCTCACCCCGTGGACGGAAATATGAAATTTCGCTGTCGATTATTGCTACCTCAACAAACAATCAGACTGAGTACCAGGCTCTACTAAAGGGGTTGGAATTACTCAGGGAGATACGTGGCGATGCTGTTGAAATCTTCGGTGATTCCATGTTAGTAATTAATCAATTGATTGGAACATATGAGTGCCGAAGTGAAGCTTTGATTGCAACCCATGAAAAGTGTTTGCAGTTATTAAAAGAGTTCAAAGAGTACCGCCTTGAGCATATTCCTAGGTTGCATAATGAAGAGGCCAATCGGTTAGCACAGAATGCTTCAGGATATCAGCCGATTCAAGAATTCATGACATCGGTAATAGTTGCTGATGACTGGAGAAAAGAAATTGCCGATTACTTAAGGGATCCATCTAAGAAGGTTGAAAGGCATCTAAGGTTTCAGGCTACCAAGTATGTGCTCCTTGACAATGAATTGTATTATCGGACAATTTATGGGGTTTTGCTCAGATGCCTTGGTAGAGAAGAGTCAAAAGAGTTGATGGGTGAGATCCATGAGGGTGTGTGTGGAGCACATCAATCGGCATTCAAGATGAAGTGGATGATTAGACGAAATGGATATTATTGGCCAACAATTCTTGAAGATTACTTCAACTATTTTAAAGGGTGCCAGGATTGTCAGAAGTTTGGTAATGTCCAGAGGGCACCTGCATCGGCAATGAATCCAATAATCAAGCCTTGGTCGTTTAGAGGATGGGCTATTGATCTCATCGGCCAAATTTATCCATCGTCAAGCAAGGGGCATAAGTTTATACTCGTTGCTACCGATTACTTCACGAAATGGGTTGAAGCAATTCCCTTGAAGAAGGTGACATCGGCAAACATGGTAGATTTTGTAAAAGAACATATTGTTTACTGATTCAGTATTCCTCAAACTATTACCACTGATCAAGGAACCATGTTCACATCGGAGAGTTTTATGAGTTTGCTACTGGTATGGGGTTCAAGGTATTGAATTCTTCTCCTTAATATGCCCAAGCTAACGGTCAGGCTGAGGCGACTAATAAAGGAGTTATTAAGCTTATCAAACGCAAGATTGAAGAAAACCCTAGAAGGTGGCATATAGTGTTAAATGAAGCCATGTGGTCGTATCGGATGCTGTGTCATGGTGAAACCAAAGTTTCGTCGTATCAGTTAGTCTATGGACATGATGCTATCCTGCCTTGGGAAGTTAAAACTGGTTCTAGGCGATTGTTTTCTCAAGATCAATTAACAGCCGATGAGTATGATACTCTTATGAAGGATGAGTTAGAGGACTTAGCAAGTCATCGGTTGAGGGCTTTGATCAGCATTGAAGAGAATAAGAAAAGGGTTGCCAGATGGTATGACAAGAAAGTAAAGGTGAAAGAGTTTGCCGATGGTGATCTGGTGTGGAAATTGATTTTACCGATTGGGACTAAGAGTTCTAAGTTTGGAAAATGGTCTCCTAATTGGGAGGCTCCATTTCGGATAAATCAGTCAGCTCCAGGTAATGCATATATTTTGGAAACCCTCGAAGGGGTTGCGTTTCCTAGAGCAATCAACGGTAAATACTTGAAGAAATATTACCCTAGTATTTGGGTAGATGCATAAGTTATTCGTTTGAATGTCGATGAAGGAAAAAGTTATAAGACATCGGTAAAAACGTACTGGCATTATATTACAAGCAAAATCAAGTATCAGTGTTACACTTGCCGATACAATAGATTACAACAGGGATTGAATGGATGTTATCGCACGCAGGCGAATCTGATTTGTTTCTTCTATCTCCCCGGTGTCATCATCGGTAGACCCTTCGACTAGCTTGATTTTTCTTTTCAGCAAAATAGCTTGCCGAGCGTTTGCATCTCTTTCTCGTTGCAGGGCTTTAACGGCATCAGGCAATTGATCTTTCTTTTGGATGGCCACATTCAGGGCTTCATCAACTTTCTTCGGTTCAGCCAGCAACTCTTCCCTCCTTGCCAATAAGTGGATGATTTCTTGCTCAAGAGTAATGTCAGAAGCTTCTAAATGGCCGATGCCCTTGTGCTTCTCATCGGCAACTTGTTTAAACTTGAGCATTTCGTCTTCAAGCTTTGATTGAGCGTTTCTATCGGCAATACGGCATGAGGCCCATTGGTATTGAAGTTGTCGACTCTCAAGGAATGCTGCTTGAAAAGGTATTTCTTCGATATCGGCAGTCAGACGACCTTGAATCTCCTTGAAAGCCACTTTTGCTGCAGTGGAATCTTGGACTAGGAGAGGTGTGCTTTGTTGCAGTGAAAGCAGTAGTGCTTCGAGTTTGGACTTGATGTCTGCCGATATAGTGCCTGGAGATGGGGCGGAGCTTTCTTCATCTCCCTCCTCATCGGGAAGGTCAACAGCGAAGGAGAACAGGCTGTTCGGAGAGTCTTGGGCCTGAAAAGGAATAAGATTAGGACTTGCCGATCATAAGTCTATGTTGTGGGTTTTATGATAGTCGACTTACCATTTTGAAACGGATTTCTTGCCTGGGACATGGGAAGGCAGCTGGCATGGCATCATCTCGAAGATCGGCAATGGTTGCCGATGGATTTGCCTCTGTAGGAGGAGCGGTTGATGTTGATGGTACTGTTGCTGGTGCTGCCTCTGCTGTGGTGGCTGGCTCCTGTGGCGATGATGTCGTCCTCTGGTCAGGGATTTCATCTGGTGTGAGTACTGGTGTCGATGCCGATGCTGTCCCCATTGTTGCCACTGGTTCCTGCGGCGGTGGTATCGTTTCCTAGTCGAAGATGTCGTCCAAAGGATGCTTAGGAATAGATGCCGATGTTGGTTGTGTTGGTGCAGCAGCGGAAGTTGGTGATGCAGCTGGAGTTAATGGCACGGATGGAGTGGTTCGCCTCAAACGTTTCTTCTTTGGGGTAGCAGTTGGTGAGCCGGCACGTTTCGGCTACGAAGCTTGGATCGTCAACCTATTAAGTAAAAGAGGGTCAGATGCCGATAGTGGAAGTAAATAAGAAATGCATTAAAATGAAGGACTTACTGCATCATCGGGAATGATGTGATCGGCGTCGATCAAATGTCGATAGTAGTGCGATGATTTGGCGAACAGTTGGCTTCTCCATTCTTGCCACCAAGATTTTTATGCCTCCGTGATAAAGGATGTTGGTGCCCAAGAGGATAGATCAATGTTTGATGTATCGGCATGAGGAGAAAGATTGATGATCCTATTCCAGTCCATGGCACTAGAGATGACTTCTCTTGGCTTTATCACATTGGCGTAGATAAGTTTGATTGGCAATTGACCAAATTCCAGCTGTCTTGCTGCTGCCGATGGATAATAGAACTCATAAGACGTGGGGGCATTCTTCCCGGTTCCAAAGATGTTGACTGGAATGGCTCGGGGAATAATGCTAGCCTTCATGATTATTTCATTCTGTGGAACATTCCAATCGGTAAGGTTGAACAGCAGAGGGAATCGGTTGTTCTCGTCAACGTAGGGCCACCAAAGCCGTTCTGCAGCAGGGATTCCATTGTAAAGCTTTTGAAAGAACCTGCTAAATTGATCTGCATTGGCATCGGTTCCTGTTAGCACTATGATGGCCTCCCCAAAATTGAGTGGGGGACGAGTTGCCGATTCATCATTATCAAATACATAGTCCTCTGATATATCCCTTGGAAATTGCTGAGTGAATAAGTCAAATTGAAGGACCTTGTACATGTGTGCGTTCAACCACATATTTATAAACCACCAAGGACCCCCAAGGTTGCCGATGGGCTCGCCCAACAATAGCTTCCTGGATACTTGGTGCAGGAGGTGGTATACCGATCCAAGGAGGTATCGGCCAAGAGGAAGTCTTGTTCCATCGGCCAGAAGTTCTACTGCGGGGAGATACATGGTGGTGGGTCCAACTGTTCTGCCACAGAAGATGAACTTTTCTAACCACATGTTTAAGAAGATGGCGTGTTCCCTCTGGCTTACCGATCCAGTCTTCTGGTTCTCTCGAATATATCCAGTCCAACCGCCGATATTGCGTGTATTCACTTTATATTCGGCTTTCCTACAGAAGAGGCATCAAGGCCGGTAAGCATGTGCACATCGGCAAGGTTGGGGGTAGCTGGTCCGTGTCTGAACAAAAAGACATTCATGGTATCGGACCAGAAATAAGAAGCAACCATCATCATATTCTCATTCTTTGCCATATCGGCAATAGAGAGTCTAATGCACTGGTCTAGGTTGCGCTCTGCCCAGTAAACTTGCTGTGTTCTGATTATTCTGAGATACCAGTTCTTCCATCCCTTGGTAGGTTTGGGCCATGAACGAAAGGCATCTTTCCACAACCCTAGACTAAAGCATTCAGATCTGAAAGGGATCCGATTGGTTTCTGCGTTGATCAGATTGGTGGGATCGGTGTTTCCCATTGGGCCTAGGCAGTTAAAGTTGGATTGCTCAATGGGGATTACTACCTTGTTGTACATTTCCTAGGTTTCAGAAAAAGTCAAAGAAAGAAAGAGGAAAAGGATTACGAAGTTGACGCAAAAAACAAATTTGCAGAAGATGAAGCAGGGAGGGAGCATATTTACTTTGGGAACTTCGAAGTTGATTGCCATTGAAGCTGTTCGTGCTCTGCTTGAAGAAGACGCCGTTGCTTGGGTTACCGGAGGTGTTCTTCAGCGCCGCCGCAAAGTTGAAGATGAGGGCAAATGAAAGTGAAAGTAGGCTCAGGGTGAAAAACAGATTGGATGGTGGTAACTTTTATAAGCCTGGTCGGGGCTATTTTGGAATTTTCTTTGTACTAAACAGGAATATGGAAGGGTATGCAATAGGTATGTGTGGCAATCGAGAAGATATGATTGGGCTTACAACTGTTCGCGCTGCAGTCGCGGAATTTTGTTGATAAATTGCGATTTTTACGCGCGGTAATCGAGGAGGTCGTGCAAGTATTTTGGAGGGAAAGGTTACAGTAGAGAAAATTTTGGCACGTAAAATATTCTACACTCCGAAATTTGGGGGCATGTGTTGACACCGTTTCTCGGCATGTGTCAAATGAGCTAAGACTTGCGTTGATCGGTAGTCGTTTTCTATCGGCATCGGAAGGTCATCGGTTAATGTTACCGATGAGAGTGAATGCTGCGAAAGGGATAAGTTTGTTGCCGATGGAAGCTGGACGATTCTTGCCGATAGGAGTTAATTGGTAAAGACAAGTTACCAGTGGAAGTGAAGAGTTGCCGATGCCGATTGGAAGGTATTACCGATAAGGAGATGATGCCGATGGGCACAGGATGACATGGCGATTGACGTCAGCAGAGGATTGCCGATGGCAATAGAAGGAAGTTGCAGATTGAAGAGTCTGCCGATGGAAAGTTTCATCAAAGAGAAGACATAAGGAAACTGGTGATCTCATACCAGTATTGTTATAGAAGTTTGAGTCCGACTCTTGCACGAGTCGTTTGTTTCTTTAAAAATAGAGGTGTCTGTTTAGGAAAATAGTATTGTTATTGGGTCTGACTCCTGCGCGAGTCAGTTATTTCCTTTAAAATAGGGGTTTGTTTTGTTTAGGAAAGGGTACGAGTCATGTCTGTCTATAACTCCTATTGCTAGAGTATAAATATGTACCTAGGGCTCGTGAGAAATATCAATCATATATCAAACAAATCAATTACTCTTATTTACTTTTACTGCAACTTACCCTTTTATCGCATTAGCCTTAGTTTATCTACGAGTTCTTCAAGTCTCGATGGGCTGCATCTCTTCGATCTCCGTCAAACCTTGCAAGTTCCGCGTGGGAGTAATCTGAGCTTTGACATCCGGGCGCATCGCTGTTGTCTCGTTCAGCTCTGCTCTAGTTATCTTGATTAAGTCTGAAGTCTTGACATCTGGGCGTATCGCCGTTGTCTTGTTTGGATCTTGATCTAGTTATCATCCTTGTCGATTAACTGGTCAAATCGACTAGCACACCTTTGGATATCGAATTCGGGTAATAGCCCGAGGTGTTCGTAGATCCTGACGCTTTTTGTGTCAACATAGAGAGATCTTGTCCCTCATTGCAATGCTTGCAAAAGCCTTCTTCTTGGTAGTGGTCTTCTTCTCTTGATCATCATCATCACATGAAGAAGAATCACTATCCCAAGTGACAATATGAGAGTAGCCCTTCTTCTTCTTGTTGTTGTCAAATGGGGGCTTCTTCTGTTTCTTGCCTTTCTTTTTGTGATCATCATCATCCTTGTCACTATTGTAAGGACATTGAGAAATGAGATGATCAAATCTTCCACACTTGAAGCCCTTCCTTGGTTCATCATGATTCTTGAAAGAAGTCTTCTTTCTTCTTGTACCATAGCCCTTCTTCTTCATGAATCTTCCAAATTTCCTTACAAAGAGAGCCATTTCCTCTTCATCAAGATCACTAGCACTTTGGTCTTCACTTTCACTAGATTCTTCAATCTTGCTCTTTCCCTTGCTCTTGTGTGATGATGTAGCTTTGAATGCTACACTCTTCTTCTTCTCATCCTTCTTGTCTTCCTTCTTGACATTTTATTCCTTGTTCTCCTGATAGGCATCTTGAGTCATGACATCTCCCAAGACTTGATTTGGAGTCATGGTGTCTAGCCCACCTCTCACAATCAAGGTCACAAGTGTGTCAAACCGGGATGGAAGACACCTTAGGAACTTGTGAGAGAAGTCCTTGTCCTCAACCTTCTCACCAAGAGCCGTGAGATCATTGACTAGCAATTGAAGCCGATGGAACATCTCCGGCACATTTTCATCATCCTTTATCTTGAAGCTAGCAAACTTCTCCTTGAGAATATATGTCATGGCCCCCTTGACGGCTTCTGTGCCCTCAAATGATTCCTCAAGCTTCTTCCAAGCCTCATGAGCACTCTCTAGATTCTTGATTTGCTCAAAGACCTTCTCATCAAGAGCCTCATGAATGGCACTAAGAGCAATGTCATTGTGTTGAAGCTTCTCTTCCTCTTGTGGAGTTGGAACTTCCACATTTGCAACTTCAAACTTCTTGTCCACCACAAGCCATACCTTCCGGCTAATTGACTTGATGTGAGCGGTCATCTTGACCTTCCAATAGATTGGAACCATCAAATCTTGGTGGTTTCTTCATGTTGTTGATTTGAGCCATGATCGCGTCGTAGGTTGTTAAGCCTCAAATTGATGGTGTACTACCTCTGATACCACATGTAAGGTCCTATCCCAAGGCTAGAAGTGGGGTGAATAGCCTAAATTGGAAACTCAAAACAAACTCAACAACAAGTTAGACTACAATATGGCGAAGCTCGACTTGCACTAGCAAACTAAGGGATGCGAAGCCTCCTAACCACAAATGCTATCCTAATAGTTCTAGGATCACTCAATTCCTACTCAAGTCTAGTAGCCCTCTAGGCACAACCTAATATCCCAAGACAAGTATGAATAAGTAAATGCAAAGATGGGAAGAGTGATTATACCAACTTGTAGAGGTCTAGAGCCAATCAAATGAGGAACTCCAATGTATCCAAACAATCACAAAAGGGGAGACAAAGTTGACACTTGATTTTTCTCCCGAGGTTCACTAGTTTGCCAACTAGCTACTTCCTCATTGTGTCGGCTTACTCACTTGGAGGTTCACAAGCTAATTGGCATCACATGCCAAACCGTGACCGGGTGCCGCACAACCAACACAAGATGGGGGCACTCCAAGACACGCGCAATCCACTAGAGTTACCTTTGCGATCTCCCGCGGGAAGGCACAAGAACCCCTCACAATCACCACTTGTGGTCCACGAAGCACAATCACCAAGCTTCTCGAATCCACACCGCTTGCTCCAAACCGTCTAGGTGATGGCAATCACCAAGAGTAACAAGAAACTAGCAGCGGTATCAACTCCCAAGTGCCACTAAGATGAAACACTTCATGCAATGCACTAGAACACTCAAATCTCTCAAATGGATGATTAATCAAGTGTGAGATGAGTGGAAGTGCGTGCAACAAGCTTCTCAAGTGTATGCAATATTAGAATGAGCAAGAGAGCTGCCTTGAACCGCAACACACCCTTTTATAGCCCCCTCAAAGGAACTAGCCGTTATGCACTTGGGCTGTTGAAAAAACATACCGTCGGACCACTTTCATGCACCGTCGGACCATAGCGTCGGGTTCAATGCTTTGTAATTTAAAATGTTGGCGCGTAGAAATGCCCACCGTCGGACCACTTTCCTTGGTCCGGAGCCCTGGTCCGATGCCTCGTCCAAACGCCTTTGCCTCAACTTCAATCTGAACTCAGTAAGCACCCATGCTCCGGACCTCACCGTCGGACTGGTCTACCGGACCATGCCGAGTAGTCCGAAGCCTCCTCAGGGTCTTGCCAAATTCACGCAGGGAGCACTCGAGCTTCGGACCTAACCTCTGGACTAGTCCACCGGACTATGCCGAGTTGTCCGACACATGTCTTGGTCTTCTGCTATGCTGTTGACTGAACCACCGGACCACTTGTCTATGGTCTGGAGCCTCTTTTGCCACTGGTCCGACGCTTCTCTGTTGCCAGGCCAGTGCTAGGAGCAGCCACCGGACCACTTGCTATGGTCCGACGCTCCTAAGCCAACTGGTCCGATGCCTCTGTCTTGAGCTGAATTTCCTTCTCTTTGCTTCCCTTAATCTCATGTGCCACCACCAAGTGTTTCACTGACTTGTGCATGTGTGTGGCATATTTTAACAAGTTTTACAAGGGTTGCTCATTAGGTTTTAATGCAATGCAATGGATGATCAACCTAATGGCACTCGATAGTTGTAACCACTAACTATTTTCCCTTCTTCATAGTACGGTTACCTATCCTAAATGTGATCACACCCTCTAGGTGTCTTGATCACCAAAATGGAAAAGCCCTAGCAATACCTTTGCCTTAAATAGCTTAGGGTTTTCCTCCTTCTTCCTTCTTCTCCAAATGTGACCCCTTGATAACTTTCTCCTTAGCCTCCTATGCTCCATCGCTTGTCTTCTTTACTTCTCTTCATAGTGTTCTAAACCTACTCACACTTAGAGCTAGGTTAGAACTTAGGTTTCATCAATTACCCAAAACACTAGAGATCTTTCAGGTGGGCCCTCCCACTTCCTCTAGAGGTGTCCCCACTACTTAGGGAGCATGTGGGTGTCCTGGTGGGCCCAATGAATGGTCGACCGACCCCCCTATGGGGTCCCTGGCCCACCTCTTTCTCTTGTATGCTGGTCCCACTTGTCATCTGCATTGGGTGTTTGTTCTGAGATGTTTGTCGTGCTGATATCCTTGATGTGGGCCCATGGATCCTTGTACTTTGATCCAGGACCGTTGAGAGGTAGCACACTTGGATCCAAGGTGTAGAAAGTGTTGTGAAGAGTGTTACATGGATCATGGGGGCTTGGGAGGCCTAGTGGCCCCACAGGGTGGTCGATCGACTCCCTAAGTGGGCCCACTAGCTCCAAAAAGTCTCCATTTGTCATTACCTGCACTCAAATAGTCAAGGGGACATGTGGAACTAGTTATTGGGTAAAATATGTTCATGCTATGCTTGTTTTCCTTTGAATATGAGGATGTTGACGGTATTTTGATGGTGACAAAATAGCTCATATTTACCGTCAACACAAATATAATATCTAGAAATATATGGCTTTAATTATCAATTTCCACAAGTTTTGGTGTTTCATTATTTTCCAGGGACTATTCCAGAATAGAGAATAAAGGAAGATAAATCAGAGAAGATATCGAATAAATCCCGCAGAGAAACACCTACCATTCTACTCAAGGAGGATCCCACAAACACCGGAGCAAAGCGGGGCCCTAGAGGATGACCTATGGGGCCGACCGGCCACCCCTAGGCCCGTTGTTGACATTTCTTAACACCACTTTGAATACTGGGTTATCATCCCCACCATAGCGCTAGAAATGTGCGGTGTATTTATGAATGTAAAGACTCTCTAGAAAATATATTTATTCTATCCGCAAGCGCACAGATAAAATTCCAATTGTAGCACTTCACCAGAAAAGTATTTCCAGGTATCATTATTTATAATTTTTCTAAAGAAAAGCAAAACATTGGTGGCATGAATTAACAAGGTTTAGACTAGAGATGGATTTGCAGAACATGATTACTTATGAGAAACTCAATCACACAGTTACTTGCTTTGGCAGGAGGTAAGCCATAATAATAATGATATTGAATTGTAAGCTCAAAGATAAATAACACAAAGATTAAAGATAGACTACTTCATATAAATGTAAGGTGACATCGGACTAGTAAGAGAATAACTTCTAAGTATGTTCTAATCTACTAAGTCATAATCTGCTCTAGCACATATAAGATCTATATAGCATAAAAGACTCTATCTATGTATAAGGAACATCGCTAAAGAAAACCAGAACATAGCATAACTTACTCCGCAATGCCAATTATGCCTGTCCTACCAACAGGGATGGACTATATAGGAATCAATAGAACTGTCACTTCCACGAACTACCACGCGACCCGCCAATAGGATACATTTGCAGGTAAATAACATCTAAGCACCACGCTTACATGTGATCTACCACTTAACTCCCCTAGGGTAAGATCTAAGCGCTTTGCAAACTTATACATAAACTCATTATAAATCACTACTAGGGATATGATCATCCGTGACGTACTCGATTCGTCACTGAAGATGCTCAAATCGTCACCAAGTGTAATCAATGACGAATTTGTGACGAAAACCGGATCGTTGTTGAGGTCGCGTCACATTTGACCTACGGTGACGAAGTGCTTTATTTCATCACAGATGTGTCTCCAATCTATGACGAAAACTCCATCGTCACGGATGTGATTTCTGTTTTGTGACGATCGGATTTAGTCATAATCCACCGCCGCCGTCGCGCCAAAAGGGCGACGCTAACGGCGTTTGTGACCTGTGACGGTCCGTGTTGGTCACAGATTGACCTCTGGTTTCATCATAATGGCCCGTTAGGAAGGGGCCCGACACGCTTGCCACGTAGGATGCTGACATGGTTGATGACGCATCGCTGCGTGGTGCATGACGTGGTGAATGACATCATCGTTGACATGTCACGTGATGTGGCAGTGACATCATCACTAGCCCAGTTTGTTGTCTTTGTCCGCCACGTGGACCAATCAAATTCTGTCATGTGGCTTGTTCCGTTTGGGTTTTCTTATTTTGTCGCAGATTGCACGCAAAAAAAATAAATTTATTTTTCAGTTTCGCAACCACGCAATACAATTGAGAAAAAATAAACTCAATATTGAATAAAATATTCTTTCAGAAATTAAACCATGACATTCACTAACGACCAGATCAAAAGTAATGATGTCTGATCATTTCTATTAAAACTTTTAACAGAACACCTACAGAAAAACATAACTATGTGGCAGGTTCTCAAAAACACGAAACGAAAAATGCCCCATAAAATTTTGAGGTAAGCTGTTATAGCATAGGCTCCCTCTTCATCCTTAAGCGCAGAGGCTCTCATCTGACGTTATGTCCTCCTCATAGATCTTGCACTGAAACTGCATCTTGTGCTGAAACAAAAATGATTTCATTATCAGTGAAAAACTTCTGTAAGTGAGCATTTTCAAAGTTCTGAAAGACTGTATAATCAAATACACATCATCACGGCTGTGACCAAATATCACATAGGGCTGCATACTAGCCATACAGGGGCATCGATGTAGATTGTATAATCACCATGGCTTTACTGATTACACCATCTAGGAACTGTATACACGCATTCAAAATAGAAATGCCAAACATGCAGTACACACGCATTCACATATTAAAACTGCCATACGTGCAATTCAGACACATTCACATTCAGAAACAGAAGTATAAACTGCATTCAAATGACAAATGATAAAAAATAGTAGTAAAATAGAAAAATAACCAAAGTATAAACTGCAGTAAAAACTAAGATAAACTATCATGACAGTATTCCATGCAGTAGGCTTCACATTCAAAACTGCAATAGAAACTAGAACTAAGAAAGATTACTGCACCCATGGCAAAAGCTGACAGATAAATTCTATCGGGGAAAACTGGCAGTAGACAAGTGCACCCTGGGAGATTGAGATGACAATGAGCATTCAAACATCATTACTTACAAAATTACACTAAGAAGATAAGCCTACAGATAGATAACTGAACTAGATAACCAAGATAAGCATACACATAGATAATTGAATTAGATAGCCCTGCATTTTTTATATAAATTTATATGAGGCGCAGCATATCCAAACTCCTACTACAAAAATGCATACTACAAAAACGGACGAAACTCTTGCCTACATCTCGTTGGTATTTTTCAGTTTGTACTCAAGAAACAATAGGTACTTGAGTTGGTCTCGTAAAAAACGTACTCACCATGGATCTTTGGGAAAGTTTTGTTTGGGTCCCCCTCCTGCTACTTTAGTGATGTGGGGCCGCGGACGAGTTTATCAGCACTGCAGGGGCGGAAATCGATGGCGGCCGAACCGGTGGCGGCGCTGGGAAGTCGTCGGCAGCAGCGGAACCGGCATGACGGCCTGTCTTGTGTCCCAGCCTGCTGCCCCGTGCCCTTTCCCTCTTTTGCCAGATGCCGTCGCCCGGACCCATAGCCTGCACTGGACCCTGGCGCTAGAGGAGCTCCCTCGCCACCAAGTCGGTGGGGCCGGCCCAATCGCTAATGTCGAAGGGGGCATGGACTCGTCGATCTACGTTCCAGACCCTGCGCCAACGACGGAGAGATCACGCCCCGGCCCCTCGGGGCTCCAGAACCTGCGCTACCGCCGGAAGCACGAAGACGGCCAGTGCAGGGCAACCTGACGGGAGAGGCTCCACAACACTCCCTTAGCCCCCCGCCGCCCCTGCAGAGGCAGGTCGTTTGACCAGACCCGCTGCTCCGAGCACTGGATCCACCCAAAATCGAAGGAAAATGGAGCGCCGCCATAGTAGCACGGGGGGATGGGGGGCCGCCAAGCGGTTTTTGGGGGGGTGGATTTGCGGGGGTTAGGGTTTGATTTTTTATATAAATTAGACGGTTTCCGAAATTTTCACCTTGATTTGGGGAACAAAGGGAAGAAATAATTGCTTGGGGTTTGGGTTTTTGGGGGTTTTGGCGGAGTTTGGTTTTTTTATTTTTCTTTCACAAATAAATTTAACTCGATTTTTTGAAAAAAAAAAAATTTAGAAAAAAAATTTTTTTAAACTAACCCAAATTAATTTGTTATTTTGGAAATTTATTTGATAAAGTTTGGGGTTTAAAAATTTTAAAATTGCCCAAAAAAAAAATTATGAATATCTTTTTTCATTTTTTCATCAAGATCAATTTTTATTTTGGGCCCCCTTTTTACATTAAAAATTTTTTAAAAAATTTTGTTATAAATTCCCCAAGTCTTTCATAAAAAGTTTTCATAATTTAAAACTTTTTTGGATTCTTGATTTTGTGATATGTTTACAACCACTTTTTTAAAAGGGAAAAAGGCCTATAAAAAAAATTTATATCTGAAAGTTATAATTTTTAAATTAAAATTTTTTTTTCTTTAAGGGGATTTTAATTTTGAAATTTTTTTCGAAACAATATTTTACTTAGATTAAAAATTTAAATTTTTAAATAAATTTTTAAAAAATAATTAAACTAATAATTTTTCAAAAAAATGATAGGTATTGTTTTTAAAAAATGGGGGAAAAAAAAACCCCCTTTAAAAAAATTTTTGGAGTTATAGAGAGAAAAGCTATTTAAAAATTTTTTTTCAATAAAATTTAAAAACAAGAAATCCCTCTTTATTAAACGGTGGATTTTTGGGTTTTAATTTTTTTTAAACTTTAAAAACATGTGATTTTTTTTTTAAAATTAAATTGGGAAATTTGTCTACCCCCTTTGGGTCAAGCTTGCATTGGTATCATTAACCAAACAAAGTTTTTTCATTGCATTCTTTTTTTGCAATATAAATTTCAGGGGGGTTTTTTTTTTTAAAAATTTTTTTAAAAGGGGGTTTTTTTGTGCCAATTTTGGATCTTTTGATAGTAAACTTTGCTATCTTAGAGTAAATTTGGGTTTGCTTTATTTTTTTTCCCCCTTTTAATTTATTTTAAAAAAATTTTAAAAAATTTTTTTCCAATTTAAAAAATTTTTAACCCTCGACTTTTAAATTAAAGGGTTTTTTTAAATTTTATTTCTACACAAAAAGGAAAGGAAAAAATTGAACTTTTTTGGGTTTTTTAGGTGTCAAAATTTATTTGGGGGTTTTTTTAAAACGTTTTGAAGTAATTTCATTTTAAACCCCCAAAAAAAAAAAAAGGGGGAAAAAGGGGAAATAAAGGGGGGAATGGGTCGATACCGCTTTGGGCCCCCCGGGGGCCCTCGACCGCCGTCGAAAAGGGGGGGGAAAGGGGGGGTTTCGACAAAAACCCCCCCGGGCCAGAGGCCGATCAGCCATAACCCCCCGATTTTCGCCCCCGAAGTCAACGGGGCTCGCCCAAAAGCCCCCTCGATTGGGGGGCCGATCCCATGCCCCCCCCCCTCGAAATCGCCCCCCCCCTCCCGCACGCAAAAACCGCCCCCCGCCCCGCGCACTCCCCCGCAGAAAAACCCCAACTCGGCTTCTCTCCCTTTTTCCGGGCCCGGCCGGACCGCGGTTTAAAAACACCCCCGCGCGCGGGGGGCCCTGGACCGAAAACGGTCGCGGGACAGCCACTCGCTCTTTTCTTGGCTTTCCCCAACCGCCCCCCTAAGGGGCTAGGACCCCCCCTTTGCCCCCTTTTTTTTCCCCCCTAGGCCCTGCTTCGCCCCGGGGCCCTCCCGCCGCATTTCCCGGGGCCCCCGGCCGCTTTTTCCATAACGCCGGGTCCGCTTCCGATAAACCCAACGCCTCTAAAAAACTCCCCCTCGAGCGCGAATCCGCTTTAACGGGCTTTCGCCCCCAATTTTTCTTGCTCCCCCCCCCCGCAAACCCCAATCGCCCCAAAACCCCGGGCCCCAAACCATCAGGGCCCCCCAAAAACCCCCTGGTGGGCCCCATCCCGCGAAAGGGGAACCCACACCCCCATTTTCCAAAAAACCGTTGACCTTTCCCCACTCATCACTCGCTGCATTCCCTCTTTTGCCAAAAAAAAGGCCCCGAATTGAAAAACCCCCCCTTTCAAATCCCCCACCCCCCCCGGCCCTCGTCGATAAACCCACTAGTTTCCCCTTCCCCCTCCACTTGTCGTTTTTTTAAAACCCAACCCGGGGGCCCCAATGTGGAACCCTTCGCCGTTTTTGGGCCCCGGTCACCACCCCCCCCCCCAAAACCCAGTGTTCACCTTTCACCGTCTCCCCCCAAACCCTCCATCTTCGGGAAATTTTTTCAGGACACCCGGGTGAACCCCCTTTTTCCCTAGCTCTATTCCCCCTTATCACACGCGTTTTGGTCGGCCCCATTCCCGCCCCCGCGGATTTGGGCACGGGGGCCGGGGGCCCCACGGGGCCCCCTCCGGGGAAATTTTTTTAAATCAAAATTTTTTTGGGGATTCTTATCTCACCCTTCTAAAAAAATATCTTATGGGGTATTTTTAGGGGCAGAAAAGAATTGTGTTCAAGTGTCCTTTTTTCTGGGGTTTTTTTGGGAAAAAATCAATAGACATTTAGTTTGTGTATATGTATTTTGAAAAATAGTTTTTAAGATAATTTTGTAAAAATAATTATAGCATTTTTTCACCTTTATTATAGCTTTTTTCTAGTGGGGTTTTTTTTTAAATTTCACTTTTTGTTTTGCATTAGCTTTTATGATAATTTTCTGCATAGATTTTTAAACATTTTTACCCTCTGAAATTTTGGTAATTTTTGAGAGTTCAAATGGTGCTTTAAAGGGGTTTTGTGGAATTAAAATTTGCTAAAGCTAGAGTACTTTTAGTGTGCAAAATTTTGTTCAACCATCCCTGCACCTCAATTAATTTAATGCATTGCAACTTTTTAGATCATGGAGGAACCCGGGACCAACCCCAAGCAAACCCCAGGGGTTTAAAGAGTAAACGGGGAAAACCACGAGCCGCATAACCCCCCCGAGTCCCTGACCCCACCCCCACCTTCATCAAGGAAACCCCCGAGCACCCTTTTAACCTCCCAATATTTAAATTAATCATTGATAATTTTTGTATAGATGGGGGGCCCCTTTTAAATCTTTGAATGCCCCCTTCAAAGGGGGCCGTCGGGTGTCGACCCCAAGCCGATAAACATTTCCGGGGCCCACTCTCACCCTGGGCACCCTTATTTTTAGATCGCCCTCCCCATGGGGCCAATGATTTCTACAATTGGTAAAATCCCTTGAACTGGGGGTTCCCACCGGGACTTTGTTGAGCTAACCCCAAGCGGGACCCGGGGAAAATTTGGGGGCTTTTGTTTAAGGAAAATCTTACCAGTTTTTTTCGTTTCGAATTGCCCCCCCACGGATTTGGGGATTAGCGAGCTTCACCACGATACAATCGTGTACATGAAAAGGTTTATAAAATATTGCAAAAAGGAATTGGTTTTAATTATTATTGTTTGGTGTTCAAGTGAGTCTTATACAGGTAAAACCCTATGATAAAATAGGAGGAAAAGGGTTTTCCTAATTTTTATTTCATCTTGTTCTTTTTTTCCGCAAAAAAATTACCCAACCCACATAAACCTTGATACCCTTGGAGCCTTATTTAAGTTAAGGGGAAATTACTGATCTTTCCCCAACCGGGGGTTTTATCCCGTTTTTTTTGCAGAGGGCCAAGTATACTTCGACTAGTAACCTGTCCTATCCTTTCAAAGGGTGAAAGGAGTGGGCTTGGAAAACTCTAGAGCTCATTTTTTTGTTTTTTTCGGTGCATCGTGGGACCCATTTTTTAAAACTTGGGGTTCATTTCAAACAATATTTATTTGAAAGGGTTTTTGGGCGTAAGTATACTTTTATTTGGAACAAAGTGTTGTAATAACTTTATTTGTACTTTAATTTTTTCGTTTATTGTGGCCTTTCAATGTGCATCCTGGTTTGCGCGATCCCGTTGTTGAAATCCCGAGATTTCCGGACTACCGGGTTTAAATTTGGCTAAAGTTTTTTAAGTGGAGTTAAATCACTCTTGGAAATGACCCCTTTGAAATTTTGGGATTCCCGTCACGGGGTATAAAAATTTGTTCATATCCTCTTCTTTGAGAAACTTTCTAACAAAACGGTTTTTCCCAAAAACTTTTTTTTTAAAAACAAATTTTTTGAAAGGGGGGCCCCAGAGTTAAATCCTTACCCTATCTGGGAATCAGGTGGCTTATTTATACTAACGGGTTCAGGTTTTTCTATCGATTTTTAATTTCCCGGGATAAAATTCTTGGGAAGGAGTTTAAAAGGTTCGAAAATTCTTTGAAAATTTTTTGGGAGTGTAAAGGTAGACCTTCCAACCGTTTCAAGGAAGTGATACTTGTTCCCTTGGGATAGCAGTTTTTACGCGAAAATCCGAAAGTATGAAACGGGGTGGTTTTCCCGATTTGGTGCAATTTTGGTACTAACGGGTATGTATTTAAAGCGTATCAGGAAGTCCCGGGATTTTTCTGCATTGGTTTTGTTTTTTGGCTAGAAAATTTTTCTTATACACAAACTCGAAACCCGTGAGAACAATAACTCCGAATGAAATGTCTTGCCCCCGACTAGAAGTTAGGACTTACAATATTTATTGAAAAACTAATTAGACATGCCCTTTTTTTTAAATTCTTGTACCATGTCACCCCCTCCCAAAAATTGTATCACCCCCTTTTGAAAAAAGACCAATAAACTTCACAGAGCGAAACCCCTTTTTCTATAGATGCCTCGCCCCCGTCGACCGCCAGAAAGAAACCCGGAGAGTAAGTCCTCGCCCCCTTGGAAAGGAAGATGACGGGGGGGAAAATTTTTTTTGGGTATTTGGTCCAACCCACCCCTTTTGGCGTTTGACCCATTGTTATTCCGGGGGCAATAAACCCAAGACTTTTGGCAGAAGCAGCATAGGTCAAGATTTCTGTTCAATTGAGGTCAAGGAAAGCTCTAAAGGGAAAGGCCCGTGGGCAGGTTTGGGACATCGTTCCCCAAGGATTGTCCCAAGGAGGGACCAAACGGGCACCCTACCTAGTACTAAAGGACAATCGCTCGTTTTCCCCCGCAATCCCAACGCAGGGGGAGGTTCCCCGGGGGAACTTTTTTTCCTGGAATGGAGAACTGGGGAACTTGAAGGAGACAAGGGGAGCTTTTCTTTTAAAACCCCAGCCAAGGTTGCCACTGGATCTTCAGGCATTTGTGAAGTTTGGGAGTACAGTTTGGATTTTCAGAAACCACAACGCCAGATGGAAAAAAGCGTCATTCACAGTTTTTGAGAAGCCGCAAACCTTCACAGAGTTAGTCAAAAGCTCGGCGAATCAAGCTCAGACTAATTTGGAGGAGGAGATCGCTCTACCCCGGGGTTATGAGATTTATTCTCAGGCCACCAACTCCAGAATAACTTGCCCAACGAGCCCTGCGGGACCAAGTTGCAGATTAGGGGGAACCTCAAGGACAGCGGAAACCAAAACCCTCACGAGGCTTTCCGCTCTCCACCACAGCAGGGCGACAGCATGAAGCCGCCAAAACCCCAACCCCTGGGGGCCCCAGCCACAGATCGAGTCTTGGCCCCGACTCACCGAACGAGTCTTCGCCGATGACCTTTACGACGAAACATGGGAGAGCACACTACTCCAGGGTTACTAAGCCTAGTTTAATGATCTTCCCCGAAAGATTTTTGACATATGTTGTTAAGACTTTTTTAATTTGGATCTTCGAAGGTAACCCAAATTTGGAAATTTTTAATTCAGGCGTTTTTCGGCAAAGGGATTTAATGTTATTTGTATTTTTTGTGACAATTAATTCGTATGTTAGGGGAAAATGAAATTATTTTGGTCGGTGCTTAATGTTACATTTCGTGCACAGTTTTTTTTTTCCTTGTTCAATAAAGCATCACCAAATTGTTGCTTTTAAGGGGCTGATAATGGACAACCCCGTGCCCAAAATGGGGGTGATGGAAGGCTCCCAAAAAGGAGGACTTGCCACCACCCCAAGACCCCGGGAAGCATTCTTGGCAGTTTTTGGTAGCCAAAAGAAGGTAAAGAGATGCACGGCAGAGCCAAACGTTGCGCAACTCGATGCCAACATATCAGCACACAGGCAAAACCAAGGGGCCGCCTAATCAGTACATTCCCCAAGGGTTTCATAACACCCACAATTTTTCCCAAAGAATTGAAGCGGGGCAAGAAGGCTGCATCCAGAACGAAGTTTGCTCTGCCTGCAGATGATGAAGGCGGGGTAGCCCCGCACAGGGGAAAAACCAGCAAGCATCTGGGGTCCCAGACCGGAAACCTCCTGCGGCACTCCTTAATGGGATTTTTTTCTCCACAGCTTGCGCCCCCTTTACATTCCGACGTGTATGAGATGAACTTACTGTTCATGGGTTGTCCCAGGTACCAGATCAGTACGGAGACCTTTCCAGTTTTTAACGGGGTGGGTCATATGCCACCCAAATTTGTCAACAAAAGACGCCCAAGAAAATGCTACTTCAAGGGCATAATGCCGCTCTTCTGTCCAAGAGGGAAAAAGTACCGCTCACTTTTAGGGCTTTATATAAGCCTGAAACAGGAAACCTAGACAACAGGTTGCTAGAGACGCGTGGCCATCCCCAAGGAGGATCCCCCCCGAAAGGGGGCCCAAACTTCAAGATATGTTTTATCCACCCCAACTAGGCTCGTTTTGACCCCCTGAAGGAAAAACCAAAGTCGGTCATCCCCTTAAACCCCCGGTCCTTACTGCACCCCTGTAGCAATAAAGGTAAAAACAGCCAACCCCCGGAGGGGCAAGATGCTTTGGGGGGGATCATCTTTAACTTCGACAAATGGGCCCATCTCGCTTCTCACAAAGCCCAGAAACAGTTCAGTTACCCCCCGAAGCCTCGCATGGGGGGAATGTCCACCACACCACCTTTGGGGGGAAGTTAGAGGAAACCCGTCACAGCTTATTTCTTGTTAAACAAAGTCCTGCGTTATCTTGTTTATTTGGGGCCGCATTCTTCGTTATGGGGAAATTCGGGTTTTCGAATCAAAAAAGGGGAGAATTGGGAAAAGGGGTATAAAATTTGCACAAGAGCTGTCCCATAACTCGTAAAAGGGAAAGGATTAAAATTACCCTGGGGAGGCTCGATAAGTCAACCCCCACGAAACCGGTATCAGAGTAACCTTGTATGGAAAGGATAAAGCTTGGGAAAATGCACTAGATTCCCCAAGACATGTCTTTCACCAACCCACAGAAGGAGTTACCTTTGGAAACTTTTACCCAAGAATCCCCAAACAGCTGGATTATGTTTGCTATCACCCCCAGAGTTTTTGGATAAGATTCCGTATTTGTGAGTTTCGGATTTTTTCCTGAGATTTTTAGGGTTTTCCCCCCAAAGAAGTCAGTTTGCATAGAGCAGCTCCCGGGAAAAGCACCTTTTTCAGGGAAACCTTTAAACCACCTAAATTTGCAAACTCAAGAAAAAACTCCAAAGTTGCTGGAAAAGGGTTTTATCCGCCGAGTTGTTACGGGGGGATGTCCCCCATCTTGTGAAAAAGAAGGAAAAAACCCTTAAGAATTGCTGGGCTATCCCCCTCCATGCTTTACCACAAAAAAAATATCCGTTGCCGGGATTGATTTGTTTTTTGTCAGTTGCTAAAAGCCAAATTTTCCCAAAATAATTCGATTGGTTACCACAATTAAAATCAGAAAAAAATGTACCCAAAACCGCTTTTTTTAAAATACGGCTCTTTTAAAAATTAGGGTTCTTTTGATTTACAAATCGCCCGCCAATTTTTATGTACTTGATGAACCATGTTTTGCGATTGATAATTTGGGTAGTTTTATCGAACATCCTGGGATACCGGGGAAAAAGAGAAGGGTCATGCAAACCCCATGCGTTTGTGCTGAAACGGTTTTAAAAGACATAACTTTATGCCAAATTTCTGTGTGAGTTTTGGGTTTACCAAAAACCGTTTTGGGAAACTGTCAGCCGAGGAATCTCAGGGCCCCCCCAAAAGTGCAAGAATTTTTAATTGGAAAGCACCCTTAACCATGAGGTTTTGCAGCTTTTTAGGATTGCCGGATACTACCCTCGTTTTTTCCCGACTTTTCTAAATACTAAACCTTGACAAGTTAACCAAAAAACAAGAAGTTGAATGGGGCTAGATGGAAAAAAGGTTTCCCTGCCCTTTCGGACACTTTTAAACCCCTGCACCATTTTTGGCACCAAAAACCAAATCGGGGGGAACCCTTTTGATTGTTTTTTTGATCATCAACCATTTTGGTTGGACGTGTTTTTCAAAGGGGGAGTCTTTGCTTATGCCTCACGACAAATCCGACCCCAGAAGAAATTCCCCACCCGACTGGGTTTGCACATCGGCATGCTTTTTAAATTGGGGCTTACTTGATGGGGAAACTGTCCACATTTTCCTTCATAAAATTTTGAAGTATTGTTTACCCGTTGAATTGAATATGAGGTAGAGAAGATGGTTGAGCTAATCAAGGGTTAAACTTGGGAAATCATTTTTCATCCGGGGAAAAACAAAATTTTTTGCAAGCTTTTAGCGCAAAATTTATTGTAATTGTTGAACCTTTTTTAGAAAAAGGGTTTTTTTCTAATGCACCCCTTGGCCTAAATAAATTTTTTATCCCCGTTATTTGGGCAGTAATATTGATGGCAGAAAAAGACAAAGAGCTTGTGCAAAACAAAGAGGTTTGAAAACCCTGAATCTTGAATTTTAAGTGGGGAGAAAGGGAACTAGGCAATCAGCGTTTTGGGTACCTAGGGTCAAATTGCGAGCTAATTTTCAATGAAGCAATAATCTAAGTTGTTGACCACCCCGGTAGAGTAAGATGTATCACACCTAGGACAAAGGTATTGGGGTCTAAAAAAAGAAATTGATATTGCAAATATTCCCAAAGTTGACAGGTTTTCGCATAAGGGAACACATGAAACCCGTTTGTTAAAAAACCCCTTCATACCCGAAGAATGGGACGGTATCGTATGGGCCTTATCACAGGTTTGGACCACTCAGAAAGGGAAAAGGCTTATATGGGGTTTCGTTGATGCTAAAAGGTCGCCACTTCATATAGCAAGGTTTAACACACCCCCAACTATCCCCAGCTTTATGTTTAAAATTCTTAAAAGGGCATGGGATCCAAGACCATCTACTGACAGAGGGTACAGTTTTTCACTTTTTTTGGAGCATTACAAAAGATTGGGAACAAAGTTGATTGAAGTTTGCTTATCACCCCAAAAAGGTGGCAAAAAACATGAAAGTGTTGGAAGACATGTTTAAGATGTGTGTATACAGAAGGTCAAGGGGAAAAAGGATTTTGGCGGAGTTTTTTTATAACAACTTACCAAAGAAAGCAAAGATGGGACCATTCGATGCTTGTATGGGGCCCCGTTTAAACCCTCAAAGATTTGAATCAGGAGAAAAAGGGGTTTATGGACGACAGTGAAAAAAAGAAGGAAATGTCCGCACTGTTAACCAATCAAGGACTCAATTTAAAATAAAGGGATGCAAACAAAGGGGGAGACCTTTGGAGTTTTAAATTGGTGACATGTGTACCTAAGGGATCCCCATAACTCCGTCGTTGGAATTAAGAAGAAGTTAGCACCCCAAAAGTTGACCTTACGATCATCGCCAAAAAGTAAGGTTTTACCAATAATTACCCCCAGAAAATTTCCATCTTTCCATTTTCCATGTATCTATTTAAGAAAAGTTTTCGAGTTCCAAAGAAGAATCTTTTCCAAGTTCAGACCCGTAATCAGACAACTTGGAATACTTTTGAGGAACCCGAAAAGATTTGGATACAAAACAAAAAGCACCAGGAATCGAGAAGGAAACTTTCAAAGTTCTTTAGTCATCAGGTCCCCCAAAGCAACCCGGGAAACCGGGGCTCCTAATCGCAAAAATAACCCCCTTTTTATAAAAAATGGACTAAAACTCAAATTCGGGAAAAGATTTGTAAGGGAAGGGGTTTGACACCCCGTGTCAACTTTCATTTGGGTCAATTAACCACTAACACAAGCATTTTATTGCATTTTATGTTTTTCAAGGTATATTTCTTGGGGTTTATTTTTGAAAATAGATTTAAATAGGGGTTTTGTGCTCAAATTTTGATCATCTGATAGCTAAACTTTTCTAAGCTAGATAAAGTTTGGTGCTTTATTTTGTTTTCCCCCTTAATTTTTTTCAAAAAATTAAAGTAATTCTTTTCCTAATTTTGCTTAAATAGTTTTAATCCTGACTCTTTAATTAATGTTTTCAAATTTTGATTTAAAACAAAAAGGAAGAAAATATTTGAACAACTTTGGTTTTAGGTGCAAAAAATTAGTTTGGGGTTTTGAAAATTAAAAAATTTTTAAGTAATTTCAGTTGAATCAAATAAAAGAAAAGGGGGGAAAAAGAAATCAGGAACCCGGGAAAGGTCGAACCCCTTTCACCCGCCCCCCGACCCCCCCCCGAAAGGGGCGACCCGGGGCGATCGAACGACCCCCCGGGCTAGCCGTAGGGCCATCAATCGACCCCCCGACTTCGCCCCCCGAATGACGAACAAGGGTCGATCGAAAGACCCCCGGTCAGGGTCGACAACCGATCGACCCCCCCCCCCCACACCACCAAAACCCCCACGCCCGCGCCACTCCCCCCCCCGGAACCCTCGCGGCTCATCGCCGCATGGCCCACATGCCGACCCCGGGATGTTTAAACAAACCCTCGTCGGCTCGGCCGCACCGAACGCTTCCTGATCACCACTCGCTCTGTTTAGTTTGGCCAACCCCCCCCCGCTGCGTAAAAAAGGCGCAGGACGACCGCACCGTTTTTTCCGCCCTGACCCCCGTTTCCCCCAAATTTGCCCGCCCACGCCGCGTCCCCGTGGGTTTTCGCAGAACCCCCCCCCGTTTTCGCGCCGAAAACCCCCCGCCTCGTCGCACTCCACTCAAGCGAATCCGCGTTAACGGCGTGTCGACCCCGTCTTGCCTGCTCCCCTCGCCCAAACCCCCAGCATCGCTGCCACCGCCCCGCCATCGTCACGGCCCACTAGCCACGCCGGCGGCCATGACCGCGCAAGGAGGAGTGCCTACTTCCTCTACTTCCCAATTTCCTCTCCTCACTCGCTACTTTTGCGCATTGCCTCGTGCTCGCCACAGAGAGCTCCGAGCATTGCAACACCCCCCTCAATACACCTCATCCGACTCCTTGCCGATCCTCTCGCACTAGCTTTTGCCTTACCCGCCCCACCGCCGCCTCTGTTTAACCCCCGGACTCCCAAAGCCGCAACCCTTCACCCTTTCCTTGGTCCCGATCCCCCGTACCACCCAACCCTTCACCTTTCACTGTCTCGCCTCCCACCCTCCCTCTTGTGGAATTCACCGGAGCACCGAAGTGAAACACCTTTCCCTCTCAGTTCGCCCTATATCACCAACAGCGTTGGCCGTGTGCCTTTTCCGTCGCCCGCGGGGGCTTCCGTGGCCGGGCCACAGAGCCCCTCCCCCTCAACCAAAACCCCCGAACCCATCACCACTACCACGAGCTCACCAATCCCGCCCGAGCCCGCATCGCCGTGATCACCCCGCCGTTCGCACCCCCGTGTCTTGCCACCACACGCCGCGCCACTTTAAAAGGGCGCAAACGGTTCAACCAACACACTAGTGGTGCGCGTCGCACCCACCTAGCACACCCCAACCCCACCGCCGGGGACCCACCGCCCCTGAAACACGCCCTTTAGCCCCCCCGCAAACCCTCGGTTATCGGGCCCGGTTTTTTTGAAAAAAAATTCCTTTTTTTATTTTTATAATGTGTAAGCTTGTTTTTCTATATCTAAGTTTTGGGAAATCCAAAATTTAAATCATTTTGTAACTTATAAATGATGACTTTGTTTAAAATAAAAAGATATTTTTTGGGGAAAGTCTCAACTAATTTTAATTATTGTTTCTGATATATCAAGGGCAATTGTGTTCCTGCTTAAAAAGGGCAAATAAAAAATTTTAAAAGGTTTTTTTTTAGCTCGTTTTCCCGTGTAAAGTTAGGAAAAAAAAACATGCCCTGTTTTTATATAAGTTTATTTATCATCTATTAAAAGTGTTTTCTGCTTTTACTTTTTAATTCCTGTGGAATTTTTGATGTTTTAAAACATGAAACTTTTGTGATCTCTTAGTCATGCTCTGCTAAAAAAAATTATAAAAGACATTTAGTTTGTGTTTTCAGGGAACTCTCTTTATAAAAATTTTTTTTAATTAGATTTGCTAAAAAAAAAGTATCATTTTTTCCCCCCTTTTTTGTAATCATTTTAAGTGGGTTCTGCTTGTAATTTACTTTTTGTATTGTACTGGGAGCTTTGTTAAAATAATTTTTCTGCATAGCTTTGTGTAATTCATTTGCTAAAAGCTTAATCCTTTTAGTTCAAAAACTTTCAAGCATATCCGCACCTCAAGTTACTTATATAGCATGCCCAACATTTAGGATAGTGAGGAACGCCAGGAGCCAACCCAAAAACAAAAAGACGAGGTGCTTTGAAAAAATGGTTTACTTTTACATTTGTTCATTACCCTAGGTATCTATCACGTTGGGTATATTTTTGAAAACGTGGAAAGAACCAATGGGATTAAAGAAATGCGGTCAAAAGGAAGGCAAGTGCACCAAGGTTTAGATGGGGCAGTCCCTCCTTTGGGCGATAGGGTAACATGGTGGCCCTCTTACCTCTTGAATGCGCCTTTTACATAGGACCCCGGGGGGTTCGACCCTAAGCCAGTAAAAACCGTCCGGGCCGACTCTCAGCCCACTTTAGCACCCTCTAGTTTTAGATCACCCCCCGGGGTGGCCATGATTCTACAAATTGGTGGGCCTCTGAGTCGCGGGGGGGTTCCACCTGACTTTTTTGAGCGAAAACCCCAAAGCATGGACCCACGGGGAAAGTGTGGGGTGTTTAAAGGAATCTTCCACTAGGTATATCGATTTTAATTTCCGCCCCACTGGGTATGGGGGGTTATCTACTTCACCATGATCAAATCCCTGGACATCGTAATGGGTTTTACTAAAATATGCTAAAGGGAATTTGGGTTATGTTTTTATTTGTTTAGTGTTCAAGTAGGGTCTATACATGCAAACCTAAAAATAAAAGATGGAAAAGGATTCTTAATCTTTATTTTTATCTTTTTCCTTTTCCCCCAAAAGTAAGTTTTACCCAGATCCCATAAAAACCTTGCATACCTTGGGCCTTATTTCATTAGACGGGGAAATTACTGGGACATTTTCCCCACTCAGGTTTATCCCCTTTTTGCGATGCCAAGTATCTGGTATTGTAAGCACTGTCCACCCTTCGAAGGAAAAAAGTTTGGCCTTGGGGAAGGGCTTTTACAGCCCTCTTTTTTTGGTTGTCACTGAACGGGCACCCTATCTTTAAAAATTGGTTTAGTTTTAAACAATGTTTATTTGGCCCCAGGTGTTGTGGGGTAATAACTTTTATTTGGGAACAAATGTTGTAATAACTTTATTTTTCTTTAAATTTTTCGTTTATTTTGGCTCGTTTAAAAGGCAACCCGAGTTTTCCCCCCCTCGATTTTTAAAATCTTTGAGATTTTCGGATACGGATTTTCTCAAATGTTTTTAAATGGCAGTTTTTAAACACTACTTTGGACTTTACTCTTAAATTTGGACTTTTCCCTCACAACTTTAACTATTTTCTCTCCATGCAACACAAATGTGGGGTTTTTTTTCCCATATTTTCTTAAAACAATACCCATCATTTGAGTGTTCTCTATTAAAAGTATAATTTAAAAAAAACTAAAATTTTTTTAATTTAAAAAAGGTAACTTGAAAAACAATTTTTAAATCAAAACTTTTTAAAAAAAAAACTTCATGAACAACAATTTTTAAAAAAAACCAAGACTACATTTGCTATTTTTGGGAAAATTTTATTTGCAAAATTTTATGATTCAACTTTTAATTTTAAAAAATAAACCTTTAAATTTGTATTTAAAATCTAAAAAGGCAAATGAAATCATAAAAATCAAGTTAAAAAACTCTCAGGGCTACATTTGTTTTTGGTTAACTTTTTTATTTACAATTTGAATTCAAATATTTAAATTTTAAAAATTTTTTACAACACTAAAAAAGTTTTTAAAACGAAAATACTCAAATAAAAAGTTTTTGAATACCAATTCGATCAATTTATCAAGATCACATTTTTTTTTTGGCCATTTTTTTCATTAGAGAAATGTTAAAAAAAAAAAATTGTATAAAATTCAAAAGTCTTTCGATAATTCATAATTCTATTGAGATTCATGATTTTGGACTAAAGTTTTCTACCACTTTTTAAAAAGAAAAAAGACCAATAATAAATGTTCATCTTTATGGTTTTTTAACCCCTTTTTTATTCAAAAAAAATTTTCACTAAGGTAATTTAAATGTTGAAAATTTTTTTACAGCGGTAGTTTATTTAGATTCAAAATTTAAATTGGTTAAATAAAGTTGTATAAAAATATGATTAAACTAATATGAGTAAGATCAAAACAAGATGATAGGTATTGATTTTAGAAAAATATAGGAAAAAACCCCATTATATTTGGAGTTACTATGAGAGAGAAAAACTAGTTATAAGTTTCAACTATAGATTAAAACAAGAAATCACACTCGTTTATGATGAACAAGTGTGATTTCTTGTTTTAATCTGTAGTTGAAACTTGTAAATAGTTTTTCTCTCTCATACTAACTCCAAAAGTGATGGGGTTTTTTCCTATATTTTTCTAAAATCAATAGCTATCATTTAAGTTGGGTTCATCTATTAATGTGTCTAATTTTTTTAAAAAATAAAATTTGAATTTAAAAAAATGGTAATTTGGAATCAGTTTTGGAACTCTAAATGTTTTCAAATACAAAATTTATGAATAACAAGTTTGTTAAACTAACCAAGATCTACATTTGATATTTTGGTCAAAATTTTATTTGACAAAGTTTGGATGATTCAAATTTTGAATTTGAAAAAATAACACCTTCAAACTAGTATTTGAAAATCTAAATGGTCTCAAATAGAGACGTCATGAATACCAAATTTGTTAAACTCATCAGGATCTACATTTTTTGTTTTGGACAACTTTTCATTTGACAAAGTTTGGATGATTCAAATTTTAAATTTTAAAAAATAACACCTTCAAACTAGTATTTGAAAATCTAAATGGTTTCAAATAGAGACGTCATGAATACCAAATTTGTTAAACTCATCAGGATCTACATTTTTTGTTTTGGTCAACTTTTCATTTGACAAAGTTTGGATGATTCAAATTTTGAATTTTTAAAAATAACACCTTCAAACTAGTATTTGAAACTCTAAATGGCTTCAAATATAAAATTCATGAATAAAAAGTTGGTTAAACTATCCAAGATCTACATTTATTATTTTGGTCAAAATTTCATTTGACAAAGTTTGGATGAATCAAAATTTGACATTGAAACCTTACAAATATACTAACTTTCTTTCTTTTTCCAAGAATGGTTGAGTTACCCAGTGGTAACATTGTTACACACCTAGCACTAGGTCGTAAGATCAAAGCTCAACAAAAGCATTTTTTTGATAAAGTTTTAATAAGTCGAATTTTGATTTTTTAAAATAAAACACCTTCAAACTAGTATTTGAAACTCTAAATGATTTCAAGTATAAAATTCATGAATAACAAGTTTGTTAAACTATCCAAGATCTACATTTATTATTTTGGTCAAAATTTCATTTTACAAAGTTTGGATGAATCAAATTTTGACATTGAAACCTTACATAAATACTAATTTTCATTTCTTTTTGCTAAGAATGGACAAGTAGCCCAATGATAAAGTTGTTACCTACCTAGCTCCAGGTTGCGAGATCAAAGTTCAATCAACGCATTTTTTGACAAAGTTTTAATAAGTCAAATTTTGAATTTTTAAAATAAAACACCTTCAAACTAGTTTCAAATATAAAATTAATGAATAATAAGTTTGTTAAACTATCAAGATCTACATTTATTATTTTGGTCAAAATTTCATTTGACAAAGTTTGGATGAATCAAAATTTGACATCGAAACCTTACAAATACACTAACTTTCTTTCTTTTGCCAAGAGTGGTTGAGTAGGCCAGTGGTAACACTATTACCTACCTAGCGTCAGGTCGCGATATCAAATCTCAATGAGTGCATTTTTTGCCTAAATAAAAGGTCTAGGCTGCTTTGAACCAGGAGTTGTGGCCCACGCATCGAACAACGTCAAGTCGTCCATGTTAAAAACAAAAAACATGAACATATCAAAACATAATTTGTGATGAATATTTTCATCATTACAATAAAGTGTACCGACAACATGATCTATGACGATTCCGATGTGGTAATATATGACGTTCCTATCGCTTTCGTCATTAAAATTCAAGCCAAAACTTCGTCCCGCGTACCTTGTGACAAAATAAAAATATTCGTCACAGAAAGATATCATTCTGTGACCAAAGTTACCAGCGTCACTAGAAAATCGTCACTGATGATCATATTTCTACTAGTGAATCATAACCATATCAAATATAGGACTAGAATAAACTAAGAACATAATAAATAGAAACATAATGATATTTAGAATAAAGTCATAGAGAGAGATACAAGATAATACCAATCTTTATGATGAAGATCCGAAATCCAGAGCGCAATGCTCTACTTCTCTAAATCTATCTAATCAATCCTATAGAATTCGAAGGAGTTGAGAGTAGCTATTCTAATTCTCTGGTGGAGAGAGGGATATGAAACCCTAGCTTTGATGGTGTAACACCCCGGGTGTTAATCTTTTAATTAAAAACTGATCATGTCATCATATGCATTAAGCATCATCATTTGTTTGAAAACCTGGATAGCATTGAACTAAAATAGCTTATTTGCTTATGTTTGATCAATTGTTTGATGCAGGTCATCTTTTCAAATTCTCAAATTAAAAGTTTGAATCCAAACCCTAGTCCCAAAGGGGGGTGGTTTAAACCCAAAACATGATTTTCAAAATCTAGAAAGTTTTTCCCTTTGGGTTTTTTTAAAGAAAAGTTTTAGACATAAAAATTTTACCCCATCTTTCGGGTTTTCAAAGTTTTTTATAAAAACCCCTAAAAAGTTTTTACTTTTTGCAAAATAGCCACAGGGGGCAGCCCGTCTTTTAATGGGACCATTTTGAAATGGCGGGGTTTGGGCCCCACGCCGACACCTTTTCCGGGGAACCCCACTCTTGTCGTTTTACGGGGGCGAAAATCAGGGGACCCTTGCTGTTTTTTAAAAGGGGGAAAACCCTTTCCTTCTCTTTTTCCCCCTTTTCCCCCCCAAAACCCCCCTCTACTCTTTTCTACTCTGCTTTGCTCCCCCGAGGCCCCGCTCCCCCTTTCACTGAAAAATTTTTGCCCGAGCTCGTTACCCATTTCCCAACCACTCAACCCTTTGCCTTTGGGGGGTCCTTCGCTTTGATCCGGGGGTTTCCTTTCCGGGCAATTTGGTTAAAGGGTCATCGAGCGCTTTCCCCCACTTTGGCTCCTTTCTTCTGGGTTCCAACAGACCCCCCGTTTTGCTCGGGGCCCATTTCTTCGACCGGTTTACACGGGAGCCACATTGTCTCTGCATCTTGTTTTTCTTCCCCTTGGTTCATCTCTAAAATTTCGTGTCGGGTTTGCTCCGTTTTGAAAATTTGGTGGCCCATAGCCCCGGGGAAAACTTTCTTCGTTGCCCCCCCAGCTCTTGCTCCGGGGAAAGTTTCCCGCCCGAATTCGTCTCTGCTTCATCTCCCCCGGCCCAAAACGGGGTTAGCGCATCGTGACCGGGGTGAGCCCCTCGACCTCTCCCTTACTCCGTTTGTCCTCGAATGGGCCCCTTTAGGGGCTCGGGTGCTCGAGGCGCCCCCGGGGTTTATGTTCGGCCGGCGGGGGTTTTTTGGTTTTTTCTTTTCCGCTTAGTGTTTATAGTTGATTTTTTTGTGATCCAAGTTTTTGCGCGGGCTTCGCCTAGCCGCCCTTGAGTCTTTTTTCGAGGGGAAAGTTACCCTGAGAAACCCCCCGGTTTTTTTCTCCGGCCACGTCCCGGAAAACCCCCACCGACCCCCCAGGGCCCCGTCGATGCGGGTGTTGCTTTTAAGCTTTGGTTCGTCTCGTGCGCTTTTTCCCCGTTTTTTTGGGGGCCGCTTAGCTTGCGATTCAATTTTTGAGTCAAAACGAGGGTCGTTCGAGGCCTGGTCCGTCGGTGTATGGGGGTCGAGCTATTCCCGCCTTTTGGCCGTCGACGGGTTCCTGGGTGGGTTTTAGTCTCGTTTCCCTTGGGCGTTTTGCTCAAAGGGTTTTCTCTGAGTCATGATAAAGGGCCTAAGCTTCATCGATCGGGGCAGTTTCCCTCGATCGGGGCCCTTTGTTTTTCTTCGTTTCGAGGTTGGGGCTTGCGGTCCCGCAAATCGTCGAGCCCCGGCAGATCCCCCAAATCACCGTCATGAGGGTTCTCTAGGGTTTTTTTTGGGTCGCGGCGCACCTTTTTTGGGTTCGGCTGGGTGACCGAAGCAGGTTCGAGGGGTACCCCTTTCTTTGGTCACCGAGGGGCGCCCTCCCCCCGCCGTTTTTGGGGTGGTTCCCCGGTCCCGCTCGAGCGTCTGTCCCGCTTTTGGGGAGATCTTCCCCGTCAGGGGGTTTTGTGCGGGGTTTTTTTCCTTTTTCCCTTTTTGTTTAGTTCATATTTTTTTAATCCTGTAAAGATGCTCTGTTTAATTATAAAATGTTTAAAAACCCTAAACTTTGGGGCGTTGATTTTTTTTGGGTTATTTGATGCAAAGGGTCAATTGCCCCGTGACAAACACAAGTTTGGACATGCTTGATGAAAATGTTTTTTTGCTCATTTTTTGGATGTAGTTTTAAACTTAGTTTAAATCAAGAAAATGGGTTTTAAATTTAAATTTTGCTTTCTAACCTAGTTTTTGTTTTTCCTTCAAAAAGGGGAAAAGGGGTTCTCAAGGTGCAATCTTTTTTTTAGTCCCCCTTTTAAAGATATTTTGTTTGGTTGGCATAAATTTTTACTATTAAAAGCATCATCTAAGACTTTGTCTTTATATCGTTTTGATTTTTTCCCCCTTGGGTTGGGGTTTGGATATTTTCCAAATTTGAAAGAGGTTTTTATTTGAATAATCTAGCCCGTTTTTCGTTTACCCCTAAAACCCAAGGGCAACCCCCGGGCATTAAAACCTTCCTTTATTTAAAATGATTGTTTTAAAAATACACTTATGTTTAACAATTGCATTTTTGGTATTTTCCCTTAAAAATTCTCTAAGGGCATGGTTTTTACCCTTTGGGACTATTTGCCCTTTAACCTTGTCACGGGTTTAAAGATGCAAAGTTTTCGAAAAAATGTTTTAGTATGTTTTAAAATTTTTCTTATGGTAAATTTCCAGCCCCACCTACGCATAGGGGTATTGTTTTGGGAAAAAGGGGTTATGTTTTCTGAGAAGGGGGGTTGATGCGGGAAAAGTAATAATTTTGAAAACCGGGGGGAAGGGTTTTTGGAGAGCCATCAGCGGTGCCGGGTTGAGCGGTTTTTTTCCCCGCCTTTTTCCCGAAAAGGAACCGCCGTTTGTAGACGTCAAAGGGGTTGTGACTTTGGAGTACTTATAAACTTACTCCGGGAAGCTGGACTCTGGCTTTTCCCTCGCCTGAAAAATTTTTAAACCCCCGAAATGGGGTGGAGAGTTGGCAGAGTAGGGGTTTTCCCCTTCCAAGATACAAACGGGGAGGGAGTGTACGTGCTCTCGGGTGGGGGAACCCCGGTCTTACGAGGGGGACCCAGGGAAAAGGTAGTCATAGCGTGTTTTAAACGGCTGTATATGTTTTGTGAAAAGGGAAGCCCTACTGGAAAAAAACCGGTTTAATCGTCGTTTTTTCCGGATTTTTGGAAAACCCATGACCCCTTGCCCCTCTATCCGCGTTTAATACTTTTTAAAGGGGGAAATATTTTGGGGACCCCTTCGGGGATGGTTTTCCCTTTTTATCGATAAAATTAACATTAATCGGTACTTGAGAAATTTTATGGATAACTTTAATGTTTTTCAATTCTTTTTCCAAATGCTCTTTTTAGGGAAAATATTTGATTCTTGCAAACCCCCCCTTGAACCCTTTTGATTGACTTGCATACTGTTTTGTCCCCCAAAATACTTGTCTTTGTCGGATAAGCTTGGGGAGTTTTCCCCCCGTACTCGGGGTTTTTTTAAAACCCCCTTTGCGATGAGGACCCCAACCCGTTTGTGTGGCTTTTTGGGCTCCCTTTTGACCGGGGTCCATTGTGGAAAGATGAAAGAATAAGCTTCCTTGCTTGACTTTTTGGGCAAGAGGTACCTGGGGTTTTTTCGTTTTTAAATCTATGGGTTAGTTTGGATGTACTTTATCTTTATGACACAAAGTTAGGGTTTTCAAAATTTTAGGGGTTTTGAAATATTTTTTAAAAATTTCTGCAACTTTGATGTAATAAAAAAATTTTCGTAATACTTTTTGTAATGATTGTAATGAGGTGACCTGTTAAAAAAGGGGTGGTTTGACCCCCCTGCAAAGGTGACACCTCGAAATTGATTAAATTTGGATCACCCTTTTGGGGTTTTAAGTTTTTAACCCCTGCCAAGTGGGCCCTATTTTTAAGAGGTACTTTCACAGATAGTTTTCCCTTTCTAAAAAATGATTTCCTCCTGGGGGGTTTGGTGGGGTTCTTCCTTATAAACCCCCCTCAAATGAACGTGGACCGCCGGTTTTAAAAACCACCTTAAGGATTTTTTTTTAGATTAAACCTAAAGGGGCGGTTGGGGCGCGCCCCGCAAATTTGGGAAGGCCATTGGCCACGGGGGGGGAAAGGGCGGCCCCCCCAAAACCCTTTTTGGGGCGGGGCCCCTGCGTGGGGGCCCCCCTCGATTTCCCGGGTTGGTCTAATCCCTTCTAGACCTTTCCCTGAGTACTCCGTAAAGGACAAATTTGTGACAAAAAACCGGGGATCGTCGTTGGGGTCGGCACTTTTGGGACCTACGGTACGAAGTGCTTTTTTTCGTCCAAAAGTTTTCTCCATTCTGTGACAAAAACTCCAGGGCACGGATGTGTTTTCCTTTCTGTGACGATGGGTTTTAGTCAAAATCCCCCTCCCCCCGTCGCCCCAAAAAACGGCGTTGCAAAGGGCGTTTGTGACCTGTAAAGGGTCCTTTTTGGGCCCCCAGTTTTGACCACGGTTTCATCATAATGGCCCTTTAGGAAGCGGCCCACGACGCTTGAAATTGTAGGTGAAACATAACTGATAAAGCATCGCTGACGTGGCACTGACTGGCACATGAGGGGAAATAAACTCATCGTTGAATGTCACGGATGTGGCAGTGAAAACATACTAGCCCAGCGGTTTTAATTTTTCCCCCCACGGGGACCAATAAAATTTAAATTTTCACGGGGCTTGTTCCTTGGTTCTTTTTTTGTCGCAAAATTGCACCAAAAATATAAATTTTTTTTTCATTTTTCCCCAATCCACCCCCAATAAAATTTTGAAAAAAAAATAAACCAATATTTGAATGAAATATAAATTCAAAATTACAACAGGCCATTCACAAACGACCAGATCAAAAGAAATAATGTTTTATATATTCTTTTTAAAAACTATTAACAGAAAAAACCCTACAAAAAAACATAACTATGTGGCAGGTTTCAAAACACGAACATAAAAAAAATCCCCCAAAAAACTTTGAGGGTAACCCCTTTTTTTAGCATAGGCTCCCTCTTCACCCTTTAAAGGGGAGGGGGGACTCTCTGAGGGTTATGCTCCTCCTCATGATTTTGGAACTGAACTCCCTTTTGTGCTGAAAAAAAAAATGATATTTAAATTATCATTAAAAAATTCTGTAAGTGAGCTTTTTTTAAAGGGTTTTCTGAAAGACTGTATAATCAAATATCACATTCAGGCTGTCCCCAAAAAACCCACATTTTGGCTCCCTACTACCATACGTGGCATCCGATGCTAATTGTAAAAATCACCATGGCTTCACTGTTTACCCCATCTGGAACTGAAATACACCTTTCACATATTAAAAAATTCCCAAAAACATGCAGTAAAACACGCTTTTCACATATTAGAAACGCCATACTTGAAATTCCCGACCATTCACTTTCCCGAAACAAAATTTATAAACTCCCATTCAAAGGGAAAAAATGAAAAAATATTTAGAAATTAAAAAAATAAAGATAACCAAAGAAATAAACTGCAGTAGAAAACTAAGAAAAAAACAAATCATGACAGTATTCACCCGAAGCACACTTTCCCAAAAAACTAAAAAATAAAAAACTAAACAAAAAAAATTACTGCCCCCAGGGCCCAAAAGGGACAGAAAAATTTTCTCATGGGGAAAGCCTGGCAGTAGACAATTCCCCCCTGCAAATTGAGATACAATGAGCATTCAAACATCATTACAAAAATAAATTATCACAAAATAAAAACCCCTACAGATAAAAACTGAACTAGAAAACCCCAAGAAAAGCATACCAGGGAAATTTAAAATTAGATAGCCCTGCTTTTTATATAAATTTAAAATGAAGGGGGCAGCTTTACCCCAAACCCCCTCCAACAAAAAAAATGCATACTAAAAAAACCTGGACGAAACTCTTGCCTACTTTCTCGTTGGTTTTTTAAAGTTTGTACTAAAGAACAAGTTTATTTTGGTTTTTGGTCACCCGTAAAAGCGAAAACCACAAGGAAAACTTGGGAAAGTTTTGTTTGGGTCCCCATCCTGAACTTATTTGATGTTTTCCCCGCGTGGGGCGGAAACGAGGGGCGGCCAAACCCGGGGTGGCGGCGCGGGGAAGTCGCCCCGGCGGGCAGCAGAACCGGCAGGACCCCGCAAATCTTGATTTCCTAGCCTTTGCGCCTCGGCCCTTTCCCTCTTTCCCAATGACGTCCCCCGGGGACCCCAAAAGGGCCTGCACTGGACCCCCGGCGCTAGAGGAGCCCCTCGCCACCAAGGTCGGGGGGTTTGGGGGGCCAAAATCGCAAGGGCGAAGGGGTCATGGACTGCTTGATCTACTTTCCGGGACCCGCCCCACCGACGGAGAGATCAGGGCCCCCCGCTTTCCATCGGGACCCCAGAACCTGCCTACCGGGGGAGAGCACGGGAAAGGGCCCCAGCTGCAGGGCAACCCGACGGGGAGAGGCTGGGATATCACCCCTTTACTCCCCACCCGCCACTGCAGAGGCGGTCGTCGGCCAGCCCCGCTGCCCGAGAAAGGATCTACCAAGCCAAAGGGGAAAAAGGGGAGCCCCCCGCCATAGTAGAAAGGGCGGGAGGGGGCGGCCCAGAGCCCGGTTGGGGGGGGGTGGTATTAGGGGAAGGGTTGGGGTTTGAAATTTCTTAAAAGCAAGTTAGATGTTTCTCGACAAATTTTCCCCATTGATTGTGAATCAACGGCAAGAGAAAAATATCATTGGGCTTTTGGGGTTTTTGGGTTTTTGGGGCGGATTTTTTATTTTTCCCTTTTTCCCCTTTTTCTTTTCTTCACAAAAAAATTTTTTTTTTAACTCTGATTTATGAAAATAAAAAAAATTTTAAGAAAAAAAAATTTTGTTAAACTAACAAAGTTTACATTTGTTATTTTGGTAAAAATTTTTCATTTGATAAAGTTTGGATGGTTAAAATTTTTAAAAATTTTTGAAAAAAAAAAACCCCTTCAAACTAGTATTTAAAAATTTCCAAAAATGGTTTCAAATAAGCCCGTCATAAAAGTCCCAAAAATTTTTTAAACTCATCAAGATCTCCCTTTTGTTTTTTTAAACAGTTTTTAAATTTTACAAAGTTTGGATGTTTCAAATTTTGTTTTTTAAAAATTTTGATAGATCTAAATAAAGTTTTAAAAACCCTTAAAGTTTGTCTCAAAAAAAAAATTTATAAATATAAATTTTAATCAATTCATCAAGATCTACTTTTTTTATATGGCCCTTTTTTACATTAGAGAAAGTTTTTAAAAAAATTTTAGTTAAAAAAATTCACAAGTCTTACATATAAAGTCTTTCATATTTTTTTCAAAAAACCGTAATGTGAGATTCGGTTTTTGACTGTTTTTTACTCCCCACTTTTTTTTCCAAAGGGAAAAAAAAAAAAATGCCCTAATAAAAATTTTGTTATCCTTGATAAGTTATAACTTTTTAAAAATTAAAAATTTTTTCATCTAAGGACTATAAGTGTCTTAAAATTTTTTTCCTTGTTCGCAACGATATTTTTAATTTAAAGATACAAATTTTTAAATTTTTTTTTAAATAAAGTTGTTTTTGAAAATATGTTTTTAAACCCCTAATAGGAGTATGATAAAAACAATATGAAAGGCTTTAATTTTAAAAAAAAAATATGGGAAAAAAAACCCCCCACCACATTTGGATTAAAATATAAAGAGAGAAAAGCTATTACAAGTTTCAACTATAGTTTTAAAACAAGAAATCACACTGGGTTTATGATAAAACGGGGAAAGTTTTTTTTTTTTTAATCAAGGGTTTGGGAAACTTTTTACAAACAGTGTGTTTTTTTTGGTTTTTAATCTATATTTTGACATTGTAACTAGTTTTTCTTTTCCTCATGCTCCCCTACAAAGGTGATGGGGGTTTTTCCCTATTTTTTTTTCTAAAATAAATTACCTATCATTTGAGTTGGTTAAATCTATTAATTTGACAAAATTTTTAAAAAAAAATTTAATTTTTTTAAATTTCAAAAAAGGGTTAACGGGAAATAATTTTCGAAACTCTAAATGGTTTCAAATACAAAACTTCATGAAAAACAATTTTTGTTAAACTAACCAAGATCTACATTTGTTTTTTTGGTCAAAATTTGTTTTAAACAAATTTTGGAATGATTCAAACTTTTAAATTTAAAAAAATAACCCCTTAAAAATTTATTTTAAAAATTTAAATTGGTTTCAAATAGAAAAACATAAAATATAAAGTTTTTTAAAAACCATCGGATTACATTTGTTTTTTTTGGTTAATTTTCTTTTGGGAAAAAGGGTTTGGATGTTTCAAATATTAAATTTTAAAAAAATTTTGACAACTCAAAATAAGTTTTAAAAACCCTTTTAAGATTATCTCAAAAAAAAAAATTTTAAAATTACCAATTTTGATAAATTTAAATCAAGATCTAATTTTTTATATGGGGCCAAATTTTTACTTTTGGGGAAAGTTTTTAAAAAAAATTTTGTTATAAATTCACAAGTCTTTCGAAATAATTTCTTAAATTCTATGTGAGATTCATGTTTTTGTGACTAAGGTTTACTCCCACTTTGTCAAAGGGAAAAAGGGGCCCCTTAAAAATAAATTTTTCCCATCTTGATGAGTTAAAAATTTCTTTTTTTAATTAAAAACATTTTCATCAAAGGGTAATTAAGTGTTTTTGAACTCTTTTTTCCAGCGGTTTAAAATTTAATTTAGATTAAAAATTTTAAAATTTGGGTTTTAAAATAAAGTTGTTTTAAAAATAGGGTTTAAAAACAATAGGGATTTAAGGGATCAAAACAAAAGGGGATAGGTATGTTTTTAAAAAAATATGGGAAAAAACCCCAAAAAATTTGGAAATTTACTATGAGAGAAAAAAAACTAGTTATAATTTTCCCAACTCCCAGATTAAAACAAGAAATCACCTCGTTTATGATAAAAAAGGGTGATTTTTTGTTTTAATCTGATTTTAAAAACTTAAAAATATTTTTCTCTCTCATACTAACCCCAAAAGTGGGGGGTTTTTTTCCTATATTTTTCTAAAATCAAAAAGCTATCTTTTTAAGTTGGTTCACCCTATTAATGTGTCAATTTTTTTAAAAAAATTTAAAAAATTTAAATTTTTAAAAAAAATGGTTTTTTAAAAATTTGATTTTCGGAACCTAATTGTTTTTAAAATACAAAATTTTGAATATAAATTTTTTGTTAAAAAAAACCAAGTTTCTACTTTTAAATTTTTGGGGGTAAAAAATTTAAATTTTACAAATTTTGGGGATGATTAAAATTTTTGGGAATTTGAAAAAAAAACCCCTTTTAAACCCAAATTTTTTAAAAAAATTAAAGGGTTTCCCCAAATAAGACGTCATGAAAAAAAAAATTTTGTTAAAACTCCATAAACCTACATTTTTTTTTTTTGGTAAATTTTTCTTTTGACAAAGTTTGGATGATTCAAATTTTAAATTTTAAAAAATCACATTCAAATTGTATTTAAAAAATCAAAATTGTTTCAAATAGAGCGTCATGAATCCCAAATTTTTTAAACTCATCAGATCTACTTTTCTGTTTTGGTAAAACTTTTCATTTGACAAATTTTGGGAAATGATTAAAAAATTTTGAATTTAAAAAAAATAACCCCTTCAAAAAAGTTTTTGGGAAATCAAAATTTGGTTTTCAAATAAAAAATTTCATAAATTTAAAAAGTTTTTTTTAAACCTATCCAAGATTCTTTTAAATTTTTTTGGGTCGAAATTTCATTTGACAAAGTTTGGATGAAAAAAAAAATTTGACTTTAAAACCCCTTTTTACAAAAACACTAACTTTTTTTTTCCCAAAGAAGGCCCGAGTTACCCAATGGTAAACGCTGTTAAAACCCTAGCACTGGTTGTAAGATCAAAGCTTGAAAAAGAAAAAGGCAATTTTTTTTTTTTGGAAATTAAATTTTTTAAAAAAAATTAAAAAGGAAATTCCGAAATTTTTTTTGGGAAATTTTTTTTAAAATTTTAAAAGAAAAAACCTTCAAACCCCAAAAATTTTTTTTGGAAAAACTCCCTAAAAATTTGGTTTTTCAAGTAAAAAAAAAATTGAAAAAAAAGATTTTTTTGGTTAAAAAAAAAAACAAAAAAAAAAAAAACCAAAAAAAAAAAAAGGAAAAAAAAAAACTTTAAAAAATTAAAATTTTTGGAATTGAAATTTCATTATAAAAAAAAAAAAAAAAAAAGTTTTAGGGTTTTTTTGAATCAAAAAAAAAGTAAATTTGAAAATTTTAATAAAAAAAAAAAAAAAAAAAAAAAAAAAAAAAAAAAATTTTTTTAAATTTTTAAAAAAAATTTTTGGGGGTTTTTGCAAAAAAAAGGAAAAAAAAATGGACAAAAAAAAAAAACCCAAAAAATTTTTGGTAAAAATTTGTTACCTTCCCTTTGCAACGGGTTTTGCGATATCAAAGCTCAATCAACGTTTTTTTTTGCCCAAATTTTTTAATAAGTAAAATTTTTGGGAATTTTTTTAAAATAAAACCCCTTTTAAAACTAGTTTCAATAAAAAATTTAAAAATGAATAAAAGTTTTTTAAAATATAAAGGACTACTTTATTTTTTTGGTCAAAATTTTAAATTTTGACAAAGTTTGGATAAATTAAAAATTTTGACATCGAAACCTTACAAATACATTTAATTTTCCCTTTTTCAAGATGGTTGAGTGGGCCCAAAGTGGAAGGGCAAATTACCTGCCTACGTCAGGCGCGATATAAAAAATCTCAATGAGTGCTTTTTTTTGTAAAAAAAAAGGTCTAGGTTTCTTTTAACCAGGATTTTTGGGGCCCCAACGCATCGAAAAACGCAAGTAACCAAACTTTAAAAAAAAAAACGGACCATAAAAAAAACATAATCTGTGGGAATATTTTCTTTCTTTAAACCAAAAAGCGAAACCGACAACATGATCTTTTGACTTTTTCCGTTTGGGGTTAATATATAAACGTTAAAAATCGCTTTCATCTTTAAAAATTCAAGAAAAAACTTCGTCCGGGAAAAACCTTTGGGTGAGAAATAAAATATTTGTCACAGAAAGATATCTTTTCTGTGACCAAAGTTACCAGCGTCCTATAAATCATCACTATGATCATATTTTTCTTTTAAAATCTTTAACCCCAAAATAAAATTATGGGGGACTAAAAATAAACTAAAAAACATAATAAAAGAAACATAATGATATTAGAATAATCGTAGAGAGAGATCCCGATAAATACCAATTTTTATGAGAAGATCCAAAAATCAAAAGGCACAATGTCTACTTCTCAAAAATCTATCAATCAATCCTATAGAATTTGAAAGAATTGAGATTAGCTATTTTTAATTTCCCCTGGGGGGAAAAGGGGGGATATAAACCCTAGCTTTGAGGGCCCCCCCTTTTAAATTGTTTTCTTTCCGGGGGGTTGGAAGGGTCTTCCTTTATACCCCCCTAAAATAAAATTGTGGACCGCCGATCAAACCAACCTTAAGGGGGGTTTTTAGGTTCACCCTCAAGGTGGTTAGGCGCGATCCGCGAAGTTGAAGGCCTTTGGGACACAGGGGAAAGGGGCGGTCCCCCCAAAACCCCTAGTGCGGGCGCCGGGGGTGTGGGCCCTCTGGGATTTCCCCAGTTGGTCTAACCCCTTCTAGAACCCCCGGGTATTTCTCGTTCATGGCGGGGGCCCTTTCTCCTATGTAAAACATGACATGTGGACCTTCTTTTGCTTTTTTCCCCTAAAACCCCCTGTAAAAACTTTTGAACTCACCAAAACTTGTGGAAATCTTAAAGTTAGACCCCCAAAGGGTCTATGGGGGTTTGTTTTAAATTTTAAGTCCTTTTAAGTTCTTGTTGACGTAATCAAAAAATTGATACTTAACGACCGTAAACAAGCCCCCCCAAGCTTACCCTTTCTCTTCCTTGAGAAAAACCGCTAATCAGTGGTTTAAAAAGTTGTTTTAAATTTTTTCCCTTTCTTAGCAAGCACACATGCATTCAAATAAAATTCTCCCCCAAATTTTAAGGGTAAACCTATCCTCCTTTCACCATGGGGCTTAGTACCTGCACTTGAGTCTTGATAATTGAAAATAGAAAAAACCAAGTCAACACTTTTGTCTCATGTTCTGTACTTCCCCTTTCTGTTCTAGGCTTTAAAGGGTTTTTCAAATAAAACTAGAGTTCCTTGCATGACTTTTCCCAAGTTTCATATGGGGTTTTTTTGGGGGATCTAAAGGGTTTTTAAACCCAAGATGTTGTTTCACTAAACCTAATACAATGGAATTTAAAAGGGCTCATGGGTGGGGAAGATAGCTCTTTACATATTTGGGTAATGCAAAAAATTGTCTAATAAAAAAAACCAAAACCCCGGGGACCCAAAAGGAAACCCTGTCAAAACATTTTTAAATAAATGTGCATGTGGGGTTTGGATTTAACTTGATAGTGATAAGGGACATTAATGGTGAGATAGAAGTTTTAAATTTTTGCTTTTTGGAGAAAAAGGGCTATCTTTTTTTTTTGTTTTTTAGGGGGGGGGGGGTAGTTGTATACCCCTAATTCAACTGTGGAGACGTTCCCCTTTTTTTCCACTCAGGCGGGTATCTTTTTTCCCCCCAAATTTTAAACTTTGGACACTTCCCAAAATTTTTACCTCCATCTCATTTTTTTTTTTTCCCAGGTTTGGGACACTTCCCCCTTTTTTTTTCCCTCATGATATTTTTTTCCCAACCCAAACCCTCTTTCTATTTTAAAAACCTTTTTTGTAGAGAAAGAGTAACAATTTTTTTGGGGGATGAGTGATAAAAAAATATTTGGGGGAATGGTGATGCGTACTATAAAATTATGGAAGAGCGGGATGTAGATGTATGAAAAGTGGTACCCTTGTTTTTAAACCCACATAAAAAGATCCTTAAGGGTCAACACGGGTTTTAAATTAAACTCAATGTAAAACTTTGTTAGTAGAAATTTGTGGAGTTTTCTCTCAAGTTGGTTTGTGGGGAAAATTAACTCTCTGCCCTTTCTAGGAACCATCATTTTGGGTTTTTTTTAAATTTTTCCAAAATAAATTCCAAAATCTAGTGTTGAAAAGAACAAGATAAAACAGTAGCTAAACCCTTTCTTTTCATGTAAATAAAATTCCCTAGATTGGGTTTAAGCTCATGCCCCACGGGTAGTTGGATAATTGTTTAGCATTTTTTGGGCGAATTTTTCATTGAAATTTGGGGTTTTCTTGTAAGAAAGAAAAACAGAGCAATGTTCTTTTAATTTCCATTGTGCAAAATTTTTTTTTCAAGGCAAAATTAAACTCAAAAAAAAATAAACAAAAACTTATCTACCCTTTCTTTTTTATTTGGTTTTCATGATTAATTAATACGGGGGGGGAATAAAAAAAAAAAAAATATTTTTGGGGGGTTTTCTAATTTTTTAGGATTTTTTTAAATACAAAAAGGGGTAAAAAAATGATTTGAAAAAAAAAAAGGAAAATAAAAAAATTACCTGAAAATTTTTGGGGAGCCCCCCCAAGTACTGATGTTGCGGCTGGTTTCATTGGAATTAAAGGGAAATTAAAGTGATTAGAAAAATTCTCCCTATATTTGGCTTTTTTCTCATCTCGCTTTTTGGAAAGGGCCCCGATGGTGGGGTCCGGGTTCCATTTCTGCTTTTTTCTTAGAAAAGGGGTGTTTTCCCCTTTGGTGGGGTTTTTTTTGGATGGCAAGGGGGGTTGTTGTCGGTCGGGGCGAAAAAAGGCCCCCAAATCTCAGGGTAATAATCTGGTGAATGATTTGGGGGCCCCCGTCGAAGGTTCTAACCTGCCATAAAAAATGGGGGCGGGGTACCGAACCCTGACCCCCTAGGGGTCAGGGGAAATTCCTTCCAAATTTTTTTGGTCTGTTTCCCCCATTGTTGGTCTTGTCCCCAACCCCGGCCCGCGTTTCTTGTTTTTGGGCCCCTCTTATCGAGTGTATTGACCCCGGGAAACCCCTTCAAGGGATTTGGGGGTTTTATAACCCTTAAAACTAATGCCCCCCGGCTCCTCTGGGTCGGAAATAAGCTCCGTGCCAGGGTGTTTTCTTGGAAAAAAGGGCCCAAACCTTTGGGGGGCCATGCGCTGTGGAGCTCTCTGATTCATGGGCTCGCTTAAAATTTCAATCAAATAACTTTGGACACCCTAGAGCCCAAGGCACGGGTTAGGTAATCGGCCCCTTGCCCTTATTATAAAGCAAAAACCCCTAATATTGTGTTTTTTCCCTTTAAAATTTTCCTTGCCCTAAATGAGTCATAGCCATAAAAAAGGTCGAAAACCCCTCAATAAAGTCAAGTAAAGATTTTTTAATAATAATTTCTTTTGTTTGTGGCTAGACGGGTATCAAAGATGTGCCCCAAACAAAACTTGCATTTTTTGGTGTACTAAGCCGATGTAAAACCAATAAAACTACTGTAAACCATGCATTTTAATTAATAGCAGCGAAAAATGTAGATACTCCTACTCTCCCCTTTCAAAAATTTATTTTAGGGAAAAGAAAAAACCTATCCTTTTAATAAAAAACAAGGGGGGGAAAGCTCTATGTCACTATTTTTGGGGTTGAAAAAAAGCATTAGTCTCTAAAATTTTCCCCGCAGAACTGGTTTTTATCAAAAAATTAAAGTCCATCTAAGTCTAGGATAGCTTTTGGAGAAAACCGAGAGGGAAAAACTAACCCCCTCCATGAAAAAATAAAATTTTTTTGAAAAACCAAAAGTGATCCCACCCTCACTAAATTAAGGTGAGAGAAATTCAAGGGTCAAAAGTGGGGACCCCTACTTCGGTTACTTCCAAAAGCTATCCACCCAAACATTGGGGAAAAAAAAGATCAAACCCTCCAAACCCATACTTGTGTCTTCAGAAGGGTGGGATCGAGGGAAGGGGTGTGGATGAAATTTTTGGGTTTTTTCAGTTCTGGGGAAGATTTCTTTTTTCCCACTGGAAAAATTTAAAACCAAAGGTCATGGGTCTTTTAGAAGGGCCCTTTCCTTGTATTCCCTGATGATGATTATGGTCCCTTGTTGGGCCCGGGCCCATTTCGACGGTTTTGTCGGAGTGAGGGGAGGAGAGTTTGGGAAAAGTGCTCGTCCCAAACTCTTCAAGGCTTCCTTACGGTTTGGCCCCTTTTTAAAACATCCTGAAAAACTTTTTACAAAAAAAAAAAAATTTGTGGGAATGTGAAAAAAAAAGATGGTTAGGGGTTTTTAGCCGTCCAAAAGTCAGTTGTTGGGGGATTAGTCTTTCAAAAACAATATTTTTTTGGAGTTTTTCAGCACCCATTTCCCCCCTAAAAAATTTTTTTAGTTCGTTTGGGAAAACGTAAATACTAGCTCTATGGGGACTTCTCAATTCTCTTCTGGGAAACTCTTTCTATCCTCTTCCTTTTCCCACTCTTTTTTTCCTCCTCTCAAAAGGAGCAAAACTCTAAAACTCAAAAACTCGAAAAGGGGAGATTTTTTTCTGGAGTGTTGGGTGTGAAAAAGGGGCCTGGAGGGGGGTATTTAAAGGGGGAAAACGGGGGCGGGGCGGGTTCCCCCTGGGGCCCTAGGCCTCCCCCTTTCTACCCCCAAAGGGGCTTAACCCTTTTTTCCTCCCCCCTCAAAAGTTGTTTTTTTTTTCTTCATGAAAAAATTTTTGGGTGGGGGTGGAATTTGGACAGGGGAAAAAATGTTGGGGGGTTGTGTTTGGGGTAAGTGGATGAAATTATGTGATTTTGAAAAAATGTAAAGGGGGAAGTCAAAGACATGTGGGGCCCAAAAGGGAATGGGGGTCTTTGTTTTCTAAAAAAATTTGGGAAATATAATCCCAGGAAAATGGGAGTGAGAATAAAGACTTTCAAAAAATTGATTAACCCAAAATTTTTTTAAAGCCACCATTTATAATTAAAAAATAGGGTTGTCACACACCATAAAATTTTTTTATGTGGGTTTTTGGATAAAAAAAAAAGAAAACATGTTTTAAGCAAAATTTTAAATATGCAAGAGGTTGGGTGGAATGTGGATAAAAAACCGTTTTAAAATTTCCCGGAAAGGGGTTCGAGTTTTTTGGGGGTTCCCCCCAAAAAGGGACCTCCCAATTTTTTTCACCCCTTTCTGATGTATTCAAAATCCAGGGTGATTTTCCCTTCTGGTGATTCTTTTTTAAAGAATTTCCCTTTCACGGGGATTTGTTCTCTGGCAAAGGTTTGAAGTGAATGTTCTTCTTGTCGTTTTTATTTTTAATTTAAAATTTCCCCCTTTTGACATCAATGTTGGCATTGGTGGTTCTTTTTTAATTGGTTTTCCAAGGATGGGGACATTTTAGAGTCAGGCTCATGTTAGTCCCACGAAGTCTACTAGCACAAAGAAATCTCTTTTTCTTACTGGAAGGGTTTCAGAAACCCCCAAAGGGTATCAAATTTTTTTATCTACTAGTTGAAAAACACATTGATTTTGGGTTTCCTAGTGTTCCCTAATCAAGCTTTTTTTAGCCCTTCATGAATGCATCCACTGCCCAATTGCTCCAAGATCAAAAAGGTGCATTTTTGAAGTTTTGGGTTTTTCCGGGATCGACCCAATCGATAGGGGGGTATCCGGAAATTTTCCCCTTTTTTCTTTGGGGTTTTTATTAAGGAGGGGCCGAAAACTTCTTTTTTGTCTCTTGAAACCTCAGGGGGTTGGGCAGGGGTCTCTTCTTGTTAAGAAATTTTCTGGTTAAACTTTGATATGTAGGGCCAGGGGGGCATAAAGTGGGAGGTATAAAACTTCTGGAAAACCTCTCCGAACCCTTCCCAAACTGCTCATGGGGACACGGGTTGTGAGGGAAACCCATCCAAAATTTAAAAGAGTTTTCAAGTAAAAAAAATAGTGTTTTTAAACCCCACTTAAAACACTTGACCCCATATAACCCCCCTTTTGGGTTTACGCCCGGGAAAATCTCGAAGGATTTTAACAAACGGGATGCCAAAATCAGGAAAGCCCCTTCCGAACGAGCCACAAAAAAACCGAAAATATTTAAAAAAGTACAAAAAAATTTATTAAACACTTTGTTCCAATAAAAGAAGTATTTAAAACCCCACAAAAACGTGGCCAATAAAACTTTGTTTAAAACCGAACCCAAATTTTTAAAAAAGATGGGGGTTCCCCAGGGATGTCATTCCGACAACAGCAAAAATAGCTGTAAAAGACCTTCCCCAAGGGCCCTACTCCTTTTCTCCTTCAAAAGGGGAAGAGACAGTGCTTAAAATGGGTTAATTTATACTTGGGCCATCTGAAAACAAAGGGGGAAAACCCCTGAGTATGGGAATGTACTCGCTAGCCCTTCCCCGGTCAAAATTAAAATAAGGATTTCCAAGGGTATGCAAGGCTTTTTTATGGGGACCCCGGGGTAAACATTCTTTTGGGGAAAAAAGCAAAACAAAATGAAACAAAAGATTAAGAAACAACCTTTTTCCATCCTATTTTATTTTAAAGGTTTGCCCCTGTCCCAAAAGCACTCACTTGAACTACTAAAACAATAAAATAACATATACCCAAATTCCCTTTAGCAAATTTTTTTTTAAAAACCCTTACGTTTTTAAAAGGAGTTGTATCGTGGTGAAGTAAAGCATAACCCCCCCTATCCAGGGGGGGCGGAAAATTTTCAAAATCGATTTTCCCCAAAAGTTTTGGTAAGATTACCTTTAACACACGCCCACACTTTCCCCGTCGGGTAAAGCGGGGTTACCCCCTAAAACAAAGTCCAGGGGGTAACCGCCGCGATCTCAGAGTAGTCCACCCAAATTGGTAAAAATCTTTGGCCCCCAAACCGGGGCAGGTTTATTTTAAAAACTAGAGGGTGCCACAGTGGGCTGAGAGTGGGCCCCGGACGGTTTCCCTCCCCCCTTGGGGGGTTTCGCCACCCCCACAGGCCCCTATGTGAAAGGGCGCTTTCCCAAAGATTTAAGGGGGCCACCTTTCGTATAAAAAAAAAAAACCTATACGACCCAAAACGGCCCCGGACCCCCCAAGCTCAAAAAACCCCCTTGGTGCCCCTTGGGCCTTCCATTTGCCCGGGCCAACCCCCTTACACCATTGGTTCTTTTCCCCCATAGCAAAAATATAGCCAATCGGATAAAAAATTACCCCCCAGGGGATAAAACGAACATAAATGATAAAAAACCATTTACTAAGCAGGCTAAGCTTGTTTTTTACTTTTAAAAACCGGGTAACAAGGTGGGTAAACAAAAATAAAGGGAAAGGGTAATGCTTCAATTTGGTTTTCAAACAATTTCCTTTGTCCCCAATGCACCCTTTGGGAAATAAAATACTCAAGTAGTTTAAATTTGTAAATATTGGGGGGCCCTTAAAGGGAAAGCTGGGGGGGTTTGCCTTGAGTGAAGGTTGGGGGCTGGTGGTCAGGGCATCGGGGGGTTTTGTGTCGAGCTCTGGTCCCTCCTCGTTTAGCTCCTGCCCTCCTGGATTCTGTCTCTGGGGTTGGTTTCCGGGCGTTCCCCCATGATCCAATGATTGAAATGCATATAAAAAGGTTAACTTGATGGTGCAGGGAGATGTTTGAAAAAATTTTAGCACACTAAAAGGGGACTCAAAGCTTTACCCAAATAAAATACCAAAAGCCACTTTACACAAAAACCCTTTTTAATGAACTGCTCAGAAAAATTACCAAATTAAACAGAGGGTAAAACATTTCACTAGTTTGCAAAATGCAGAAAACTTTCTCAAAACCCAAAGTCCCGGGCTACAGTAAAAAAAAGATAAAAATTACAAGCGGGCCCAGCACCCCAGAACAAAGGGGCTACAAAATAAACGGGGTGAAACTTTGGCAAAAAATTATTTTTACCCAAAATCTATACAAAAAAAACATTTTTTATCAAGAGATTCCAAGGATCAAAAACAAAATAAACGCCTTTTATGTTTTCCCAAAGAAAACCCTAAAAAAAGGACACTTAAAATACAAGAAAACCCTTTTCCCTGCCATAAAACCCTACCACAAAAGATATTTTTTTCTTAAAAAAAAGGGCATAAATTTAAAGGGGAACTCCACAAAAAGTTTATGATTTTAAAAATTTTCCAAAGGGAAAATTAAATCAAAAAAACCCACAGAAACACATTTTAAATTGATAAAAAAAATTTTTAAAACAGAACATGGCATGTTATATTTTTCCAAACTTCTACCCCAGATAAAAAGAGCTAAACATAAAAACCTTTATTTTTATTTAAACCAAATTTTAAGCAGGAACTAAAATTTAATTTTTTAAAAATGAAAAACCCAACAAATTTAAACCCTTTGAACTGAAAAATTCCCCCAAAAAATATTTTTAAAAATTTTTTAAAACAAAAAAGATCATTTTTTAAAAAGGCCCAAACCCAAAATTTGTTTTCACTATTTTAGATTTCCCAAACTCTAGATTTTAAATTAAACAAGAAATTTTAGCACATTACAAAAAAGGGAAAAAGGAATTTAAATTTGGGAAAACCGGTCGATACACGCGGGGCCCATGGGGCGGCTGCCCAGGCTTTTGTTTTCCCGGGCGGTGAGGTCTTCCGGCGGGGGGGTTTGGGGTGTATTTTGGCTGGGATGACGACGCGCATCCCCCTGGGTGGTGTTGGTTTAACCTTTGTGCCCCGTGAAAGGGGCGGGGGGCGTGGGGTTTGGCGGTGAAAAGCACTTTTGGTGGACAAAAGCGAGGTGACACCGACGATGCGGGGCCAGCGCGGGATTGGTGAGAAATCGGGGGGTTTTGTGGTGAGTGAGGTTCGGGGGTTTGGGTTTTGACCCGGAGGGGTCTGTGGGGGACCCTGGCCCCGTGCAACTCCGCGACGGGGGAAATTTGGCGATGGCCAGCACTGCGGGTGCGAAATAGGGGGGAACTAAAAGCTGGGGAAAAAGGTGACCCTCCCCTCGGCTAGCTCCGGTGAAGCCCCAGGGAAAAAGGGTTGGCTTGGGAAAGGCGAGACGGTAAAAGGGTTGAAAAATTGGTTGGGGTACGGTGGTGACTCGGGCCCAAGGAAGGGCAAAGGCTTCCGGCGTTTGGGGGTCCCCCCCGGGTTTAAAATTTAGAGGCGACCCAGCGTTTTGTGCGGGGTAAAAGGCGAAAGCTTTTGGCGGAGGGATCAAATTTAGATGGGGTCGGATAAAGGTGTTTTTGAAAAGGGGGGTGTTGCAATGCTGGGAAACTCTGGGTTAGTGGCAAAGAAACAGAGGAAATTTCCCGAGCGAGGGGGTGGGGGAAGAATGATTTTGAAACGATGGGGGAAAGTAAGGAAATTAGGCACTCCCCTTGCGCGGTCGGGGGCCGCCCAAAAGGGGGGGCTAGGGGGGCCGTGTTTGCGGGGGCGGGGCCCCGGGGGGGGGGCCCCAATTTTGCTGGCTTTTGTTTCCCGGCGAGCGGGACAGAGCAAGATTTTGGTCGACGCGCCGTTAACGGGGATTCGCGCTCGAGTGTGAGTGCAAAACGAGGCTTTGGGGTTGGGATGGGACGGGGAAATGCGCAGCTTTCCCTTGCGAAAACGACGCCCGTGGCGCCCCGGAAAGTGCGGCGGGCAGGTTTTCGGCGGGAACGGGGCCCGTCAGCGGCGGAAAAACGGTGCAGGCTGGCCCTAGCGCCGTTTGCCCCCGGCAGGGGTTTGGACGCGACGGGAGACAGAGCGAGTGGCGATCAGGGGCAGCGATGTCGGTGCAGGACCGCACCGGCGGCATGGCGTGTTCAACTCCCGCGGTCAGGCATCGTGGGCCAAGCGGTAGATGACGCCGACTTTAACGGTTTAGCCCGGGTGGGGCGAGTGCCGGGGGTTTTTGGGCCAGTGGTGCGGGGGGTGGGTCGGTTTCGTGCGGGAAGGGGGGGGTCGATGAAAAAGGGGGGGGGGGGCCCCGATCGGCAAAATCGAGCCCCACCGGGGGGTCTTTTGATCGGCCTCTTTTTCGTCATTTCCCTTTTTGGGGCCCGAAGTCAAGGGGGTCCAGTTGACTGGTGATCGATTTTTCCGAGGGGGGTTTCTTCGATCAAAGCCTCTTTTCTTTCCTTCGGGGGTCAAAGTCGAGGGGGTCGATTGGGGGGCTGATCGACCCTCGGGCCCCGGGGGTCTTCAAACGACCCTGGGGTCCGCCCCCAAATCGAGGGCCCGGGGGGCCGAGGGGGCCCGAAACCCCGTTTAAACCCCCCCCCAAATTCCGGTCCTGTTTTCCCTTTTTTTCCCCTTTTTTCCTTTTATTTGTTTTTCCAACTAAAATTACTTCAAAACAGTTTTTAAAAAACCCAAAACAAAGTTTTGACACCTAAAAAAAGTTGTTCAAAATATTTTTTCCCCTACCTTTTTCTTGTTTTTATCAAAATTTCTAAAACCCTTTAAATTTTCAAGATTTCCGGGGTTTTAAAAACTTTTTTAAGCTAATTGGGGAAAAAATTACTTTAATTCTTTGACAGAAAAAATTTAAGCAGGTAAAAAAACAAAAAGAAACCCAAAAATTTTACTCTAAGCATAGCAAATTTTTACTATCAATAGATCAAAAATTTGACCCACAAAACACCTTTTTAAATCTAGTTTAAAAAACATATAAAAAACCCACTTTGGAAATGATAGCCTATGCAAAAAAATGCAATGAAAGTTGTGCATATTGGTTAATGATGATCCTAATGCAAGCTTGCAAAGGGTGTCACAAACCCTTTCCCCCTTTAAAGAAAACTCTCCCGAGATTTGAGTTTTATACCATTTATTAAAAAGACGGGGTAGTTTTGCGATTTTGGGAGGCCTCGGCTCCCAGGGTTGCATCCCGGGGGAAAGAGACTCCAAAGAACTTTTAAAGTCTTCACTTCTCGTTCCCCGGTTTACTCTTGTTTTTGGGATCCAAGATCTTTTCCCTTTGGGTTTCCCCAAAAAATTCCAATTTTTGATCTGATTACGAGGTCTGAACTTGGGAAAAATTCTTTCTTCCGGAACTCGAAGACATTTTTTAAAATGAGATTTTGGAAAACTGGGAAAAAAAGGTACTCATTTTCCCGGGGGGGAACCCATACTTGATAAGGGACCTTAAATTTTTTTGGGGATGATCCCGGAAGGCCAACATATCGGGGGTGCCCCAATTTTTTCTTAAATTCCCCCAAAACGACGGACGCCTCTCAATTTGGGGATACCTTAAAAGGGACACATTAAGTCACCAAATTGAAACTCCCAAAGGGCTCCTTTGATCTGATACCCTTTCTGTCGAAAATTGAGCTGCCCTTTATAAGTTTTTTGAATAGTGCGGGGCTATTTCCCCTGCTTCTTTCACCTTGTCCGCCAAAGAATCCCCCTTTTCCCTTATTTAATCCAAATTGACAGGGGGTTCTACACTTGCTTCCATACAATGCATCGAATTTGGGGCCACTTAAAAAGTTTCTTGGTAACTGTTTTTTAAAAAAAACTCCACCAAAGTTGCCATTTTTCCCATGATTTCCCTTTTGCTGATACAAACATTTTCTCAACATGTCTTCCAACCCCTGATTCACTCGTTCTGTTTTTTCCCTTCCCCGTTTGGGGGTGATAAAACGGAATTCGAATCCAAATTTTTTTCCCAAAATCTTTATTTAAACTGGCCCAAAAACGAGCGTAAATGTGATTTCCCCCTGTCGGATATGATGGTCTTAAAGGGTTTCCTGCACCTTTTAAAAAATTTTGAACATAAACCCCGGGTTAAAAAAAATGATGTGGTCGATGTTAACCTTTACGGTATGAAGTGAGCGCCTTTTTTTAAACGATCAACATTTTAAAAAATAAAGAGTCAAATTTCCTTCCCGGGGTGGGCGGGAAAACCCGTGATAAGGTCCCCTTTTGATACCGTCCCAAATTCCATTCAGGTATAGAAAAGGGTTTTAACAAAACCCGGGAGGGTTTTAAGTTTTTACTGCCTTGATGCGACAAACCTGGCCCCACTTTGCGACATAATTTTGCAATTTCCAACTTTATTTTTAACCCCCAAAACCTTGTCCTCGGGGTGAAACTTTTTACCCCAAATCACCAGGGTGGTCGGGCAATTGAGTTATGTGCTTCATTGAGAACCTTCCTTTAAAAACGCAAGACTTGAACCTTAGGAAAACCAAACGTTTTATTTAACCATAGAATTCCTTTCTAATCCACTTTGAAATTCAGAGATTCACCGGTTTTCCCAAAATCGGTTTGATTTCCCAAGCCTTTGTCTGATTTCTGTCCCTCAATAATTTCACTGTCCAAGGTACAATGATAACAAAATTATTTAGGCCAAAAGGGTTTCGATTAGATCAAAAACCCTTTCTAAAAAAAGGTTGCAACAAGTTTTCAATGAGATTTGCGACTCAAAGCAATGCTACAAATTTTTTTTTTCCAGGATGATAATGCCCCTTCCAAGTTTTAATCCTTTAAATTTGCTCCAACCATCTTCTCTGCCTTTATATTCAATTCAGACTGGGGAAAAAAGTACTTCAAACTTTTTTGATCAAATTTAAAAAGTGACACAGATTACCCATCAAGTAATCCCCAAAATTTTCCCAAAACATTCCCGACTGCGCTAACTCCCCAAATCATGGGTCGGGTTTAAATTTTCTTCAGAGGTCGGAAATTTTCGGGGAGGCCTAACAATGACTCTTCCCTTCCCGCAAACAAAACGCTCCTAATTTAATGTTGAAGCATCACAAAACACATCAAAAAGGTTTTCCCCCAATTTTGGGTTTTGCCAAAAATGGTCAAATGGTTAACAGTGTCCGCCAAACACGGGAAAGCTGTTTCACAAAACCTTTCGGGGTCCCTTTAAACTTCTTGTTTTTCTGTGAAAACCCTTTTCATATTTTTTGCTATCTTAAAAAAAGTCCGGGAAAAAAAAACGCGGGGAGTAACCGGCCAAAACCTAAAAACTGGGAACCCCATGCAATTTTAAAGGGTGCTTTTCCAAATTTATAATGCTTGCCTTTTGAGGGGGGCCACTGAGATAAACCCCCGCTGAAAAAGATGTGACCCCGAAAAGGGACTTTGGCAAAACCCAAAAATCACACTGCTAAAATTGCATAAAGCTTTTGCTCCTTTAAACCCTTTCGCACTAAGCGCAGGTGGTTTTGCGTTTAACCTTCTATTTTCTGAGAAAACCAGGATGTCATCGATGAAAAAATACCACAAAATTTTCCAAAATCCTGCAATGAACACTTTATTATCAAATACATGAAAAAACGCAGGCGCATTTGTCAATCCAAAAGACATCAAAATTAAATTTAAAAGACCGATCTTTAGAAAAAGGGGTCTTGGGTACAACTTCTTTTCTGATCTTAATCTGATGGTAACCATAAAACGTAAGTCTATCTTGGGAAACTTTGTCTTTTTAAAAAATTATCAAAAACAAATCCCAAACCCCGGGAACGGAAAATGTTTTTGATGGTCACGCATTGAGAGGGGCCCGGGTAGTCCCCCGCACTTTTTTAGGTTTTAAACCTTCTTTTTCACAAAGCTGGGGGGAAATCCCCCCGGGAACCCCAAATCGGGCGGATCAAACCCTTTTTCCAGGGAAAAAACCCCGGGGTTGTTTCTTGGTTCTTCTAAATCTTTTGGGGGGCCCCCTAATTGTCTCCTAGATATAGGTGCTCTTTCCGGGACTAAACTCTATAGCAAACTCGACCCCCTTTGTTGGGGGTAACCCGGAAGGGTCATCAGGGGAAAAACATCCGGGAAAATCACAAACTTTTAAATCTTATCCAAAAACTCTGGCCCTTTATAAAACAAACAAAAACTCCCGCTGATTTGGGTTCTTAAGGGGGAAAAAGATTTGAAAGGTTTAAAACCCCTTTTTGGGTTTGGGGATAGGACCTGCTCGTTGGGCCCATATCTAGATGCACTTTCCAAAAACTTTCTTTCCCTTCCATACCAAAGGGTTACATTTAGGGCCTAGCCAGGGTTTTTCGATGAGGTTGACTTTTTATCAATGTTCCCCATGGTAAAATTTTTACAAACCCTTTTTCCAATTTTTCGAGTATAAAAGGGCACTCCTGCTGCACTAATTTTATACCCTTTTCCCAAATTTTACCACCCCTTTTGTTGCTTCGCAACACCCAAGTTCCCCCTAACGAAAAAAAAAGCGATGCTCCAGAATTTAAACAAGATAATGCAGAACATGATTATCAAAAAAATTTCCACTTTTTAGGGTTCTCCCCGGTACTTCCCCCAAAGGGGGGTGTGGTGGGGCATTCCCCGTGCGAGGCTTCTTGGGGGAGCTGAACTTTTCCTAGGCTTTTGGCAAACGAGATAGGGGGCCAATTTTTTCCATGTTGAAGCATGGTCCCCCCACAAAAGGCCCTCTTCAACCCCCGTCCAGGTGTTGTACTTTACCCTTTTTTTGCTAAAAGGGTGCCCGTAAAGGATCTCGGGTAAGCTGGACCAGAACAGAGCCAAATTTTCCTCTTCCCTTGAGGGGGGGTCGGAAAAGAGCACCCCCTTGTGGTGGACGAAAAAACCCTTTTTTTGAAGCATTTGGGACCCCCATTTTGGTGGGGTCCTCCCTTGGGAAAACGACGACGCGTCCTGCAAGCAAACTATTGTCCCTAGGTTTTTCCCGGTTTAGGGAATCACTGATGAATCGCTGAAAGTGAGAAGGTTTGTGTTTCCCAACTTGACAAAGGTGGGATTCATGCCCGTCTTTAAGCCCGGCGATCTTCTTGGCATCAGGTTGACGAAAATTGGTGGATATCGACCACCCTGTTGAAATTGGGGGAAGGTTTCCCGTTACTGATCTGGTTTCCCTGGGGCAAAACCCCTGAACTCAGTAAGTTCATCCCATCCCCAAGTCTGAAATTAGTGACGGGCATAGTGTGGGGGAATAAATCCCCTGTACCCAGCCGGGCCGGCAGGGTTTTTCATGGTTAACCCGGGACCCCCAGATGTTGTAGGGCCCCTTTCCCCAAACCCTTGGCGCCGGGATACTTTCCCCCTTAGCTCATCTGTCAGAAAACAAAGCCAAAACTTTTTTTTTCATGGAGTGCAGCCATTCATCTGCCTCCAGCTTCAGTTTGCTTCTTTTAAGAACCGAGGGCGGGGTTTTTTCCCTGAAATCCTTGTAAAAAATGTACCCGATAGGTCGGCCCCCCGCTGTTTCCTGTGCCCGCTGAGCGTGTTGGCAGCGATGTTGCGCAAAGTTTCGTGCATCTTCCGCTGCATCTCTTTTACACTTCTTTTGGCCCACCCCAAGAACAGGCCAAAGAATGCCTTTGGTGTCATTGGAGGTGGTGGCAAGTCCCCTCTCTGGGATGTCCTCCCTCACCCCCCTTGGGGCGACGATTTTTACTGTCATCTGTACACCCTTAACAAGCAACAATTAGGTTGCTATATTTAACAATGAATTTTTAAACTTTTTTGTACAAAATGTAACAATTTAAGCCCCCAGGGCCAAAAAAAAATAAAAAAATTCATCTTTTTACATAAACCAGAAAAATTGCTCAACATAAAAAATACAAATAACATTTTCCCAAAACCTTTTTGCCAAGGGAAAAAACGCCGAAATTAGAATTTCCCAAATTTGGCTTACCCATTACAAAAATCCAAATTAAAAAGAGTCTTAACCAAAAATCCCCTGATACAAAAGTCCTTGCCGGAAGGGCAGTCCTTTAAACTAACGCCCCAAATAACCACAGAGTTTGTCTTTCTCTCCCCATTTTTCGTCCCTAAAGGGGGCCCCCGTCACGAAAAACCTCGTTCCCTGAAATCCCGGGGCCCAAGGGTCACTCCATCCGTTGGGTCGGGGTCCCCAAAGGTTTCAGGTGCTTCAGCCTTTTAGCTGCTGGGCGCCTGCTTCGGGGGAAGGCTGGAAAGCCCTCGTGCAAGTTATCGATGTCCCCTGCTGTCCATTTTAAGGGTTTTTTTTTCCCCCCTAACTCTGCAACTTGGTTTTTTGAGGTCCTCCCAAAACGGTCCCAAACTTCATTCTTGGAGTTGGTGGCCTCGAGAAGTAAAATACCAAATAACCCCCGCCCACAAAAAATCTCCTCCTCCAACTTAGTCTGACCTTGATTTCGCTCCAAGGGGATCTGAGCTAACTCCCGCCCGAAGGATCCGACGGGTGGCTCGAAACCCCCTGCCCGCAAAAAGGGCGCTTACTTTTTCCCTGTTGGGGTTTTGGGTTTCTACAACAAAACTTGCAAGACTGCGCTCCAAACTCTCACAAAATGGTTTTGAAAGCCCCCATGGACCCTACTGGGGGTCCCCACAAAAAAAAGTCCCCTTATTCCTGCAAGGGGGTTTTTCCCCCTCAGTCTGATCCAATCCACAGGAAAAAAAGGGTTTCCAAAGTGGGGCACTTTCCCCCATCGTCTCGAGATCTACTGGGAAAATGACGATGATGGCCTTTAGTACCAGGTTTGGCTGCCCGGGTTTGGGTCCATCCTTAGGCCCAAACTCCCCGGGAAGATCGTCCCTCCGCCCCGTCGGGCCTTCCTTTCCGGCTTTCAATCTGACCCCAAACCGAATAGAGAATCTTTTACCATACCGTTGCTTCGCCAAAACTTGGGTTTTTTTTTTTTTTTGCCTTTCCAAGGGAATTTTTTTTTGGCCCCTCCCCCTCTGCCAAAGGAAAAATTTTTAGCCCAAAGTACTCAAAAAATTTCCCCCCGAGTCATCTTCCCTTTCCAACCCCGGGGGCGGGAAATCTACTCCTCCGGTTGCTTTCCTGGCGGTCAGAAAGGGGCGAGGGGATCTGTAGAAAAAGGGGGTTTTGGGGGCTCGTGGACAGATATTAAGTTGGTCATTTTTTTAACAAAAGGGGATAATTCCCAAATTTAAGGGGGGGGAAGGCAAGGGCCGAAATTTTAAACTTATGCATGATCGAATTACGGTTTTTTCATCAACTAAATGACTTGTAAGTCCTATCGTTTTAAATCGGTGGCAAAACATCTTCATTAAAGGGGTTTTCTTTACAAAGGTTTTCCCAAAATTAGTGTACCTGCAGAAAATTTATCCAGCCCAAAAAAAACAAAACCCAATGCAGAAAATTTACTGGGCACTTTCCCGATAGCCAAGTTTCATACAGTTAGATACCCAAAAAAATTTTGCACCAACTCGGAAAAATCCCCAGCATTTCTTTTCTTCCGGGTATTTCGCGAAAAGCTCGCATTTTCCTTTAAATAAAAAGATATCCCTTCCCTTGACCAAAAGGTTGGAAAAGGGTTTCTCCCCCCCAAAATTTCCCCAAAAAATTTTCAATGCCAAATTTTTAACCTAATAAACTCCTTCCCCAAAAATGTATCCCGGGGAAAAATTTCAAAGATCCACAAAGAGCAAAAAACCCCTGAACCCAATTTGTATAATAAAGCCACCCGATTTCCCGTATAAAGGGGTAAGGACTAGACTCTGGGGACCCCCGTTTCAAAAAAATTTTTTAAAAAATTGTTTTTTTGGAAAAACCCTTTTTTTAAGAAAGTTGATTTAAACGAATGAGGAACCCGAATAAAGCTTGGGTCCCAGCCCGTGACGGAAACCCTCCCAAAAAAAAAGGGATCAAGTACCAAAAATAGTGATTTAACTGCCCCTTAAAAAACCCTTTGGCCCCTTAAAAACCCCGGGAGTCGGGAAATCTCGAAGGTTTTAAAAAAACGAAAGGGCGTGCAAACTGAGGGATGCACATTTTGAACAGCCCCAAAAAACCAAAATACTTAAAGTACAAAAAAGTTAATTTTAAAAACTTTTTTTTCCCAAAAAAAATTTGTACTTACGCCAAACACCTTTTTTGGCCAAAAAAAAAACATTTTTGAAACTGAACCCAAAGTTTTTTTAAAAAAAAAGGGGTCCCCCCGATGGGCATTCCAAAAATTGCAAAAGGGAGTCGTAGAAGACCTTTCCCAAGGGCCCCACTTTCCCCTTTTTCCCTTTTGAAAGGATAGGGACAAAAGGGTTTCAATAGCGAAGTAAAACTTGGCCATCTGCAAAAAACGGGATTTAAACCCCGTTACGGGGAAAGTACTCACTAACTTTTCCCCCTAAATTAAAATAAGGACTCCCAAAGGGGATGCAAGGCAAATTTATGTGGATCTAGGTTAAATTTTTTTTGCGGGAAAAGCGAACAAAATTTAAAATAAAGATTAGAGAACAACCCCTTTTCCCCCTAATTTTTAAAACTATAAGGGGTTTTAAAACCCGTACTAGGCACTCACTGAACTACTTTAAACAAAATAATAACATATATTTAATTCCTTTTGCTTAAAATTTTTGTAGAACCATTACGATTTTCACCCTGGAGTTTGTATCATGGGGAAGTCCATAACCCCCCATCCAGGGGGGCGGCAATTTTGAATCGATAAAAACACCCCTGTAAGATTAAATTTTAAAACAAAGCCCACCTTTCCCCGCGGGGCCCTGCATTGGTTTTCCGTTTTAACAAAGTCCAGGGGGTAACCCCCCGCGATCTCAGAGTTTGTCCACCCAATTTTAGAAATCTTGGCCACCACGGGGAGGTCGTACCCAGAAAAATGAGGGTGTCACGTAGGCTTTGTCGGCCCCCGGAAAAGTTTTTTACCGGGTTTGGGGGGGACACTCCCGAGGCCCCCATGTGAAAGGGGGGCCTTCAAAGATGAAAAAAGGGCCCCCCATCGTATCCAAAAACCCATACATTTAACGGACGGAAATACCCCCCAAAATTTTAACCCCTTTTTTGCACTTTTTTTCCTTCTGGTGACCGCATTTCATTATTTCCCTTGGTTTTTTTCCACGATAGCGAAAAAATGCCAAAATGTGATTGAAATTAACCCCATGGGGTTTAAAAGGGAAAAATAAAAAGTAAATTAAAACCCTTTATTCTAAGCAGGTAAGCGGTTTCTTTTACTTTTATTAACAGGGTTTAAAAAGGTAGGTAAAAAATAATCGGGGAAAGGGAATGCATCAATTTGGGATTCAAACAACTCGTGTACCTAAAGATCACAGTATAAAATCCCAAGTAGATTAAATTTTAAATTTTTTAGGTTAAGGATTTTCCCGGGGCTTTTCCTTGAGTGAAGGGGGGGGTGGGGGTCGGGCCCCTCGGGGAAAAGGTTTGTGCGAAACTCGTGGTCTTTTCGTTTAGCTCCTGCAAAACCCCCCTGGACTTTTGTTCTGGGGTTTGGGTCCCGGGTTCTCCCCTGATCCTAAAAAAATTTCAAAAAATAATTAAATAAGAAAGGTGCAGGGATATGCTTTTAACAAGATTTAGCACACTAAAAGTGACTCTAAGCATTTTGCCAAAAAGAATTACCCCCAAAGCCACTTTAACAGCAAAACCCCCGATGAACTGCCAGAAAAATCACCAAAAATTTTAAAAGGGTTTAAAAAAAGTTAAAAAGATGCTTTGCCCGAAAATTACCAAACAAAAGCTACCAGCAGCAGATACAAAAAGAGAAAAAACCCGCAGAACCCCGCACTTAGAACTTTTTAAAATAAATAGATAAAAAGGGTAAACAAGCTATCAAATTTTAGCCAAATTTTTACTTAAAAGCCAATTTTTAAAAGAGTTTCCCTTCAACCCCCAAAAAATAAAATTCTAAAAGGGTTTTCCAAAGAAAACCCTAGAAAAAAGAACTAACAAAAAAAGTATTTTTTTTTCCCTTTTTGCCCTACAACATACCCCCAAAAAGATATTTTTCTTACACAGGGGCATGACAAAAAGAGACTCCCCAAAAAAGTTTTATGAATTTTTTAAAAGCACATAATTACCACAGGAAAAAAATTAAAAAACAGCAAAAAACACATTTTAATAGATTTATAAATAAAAACTTTTATAGGGAAATTTGGATGTTATATTTTTTCCCAACTTTACAAAGGATAACCCGAGCTAAAAATAAAAACCTTATAATTTTTTTTTGACCAATTTTTTTGCGGAACCCCAAAAATTTAACCCTTGGGTATATGCAGAAACAAATAATTAAACTTTGGGGACTAAAGAAAATTTTTCCAAAAAACATCTTTTTATTTTAACGAAAGATCTCATTTTTGAGTTTTAACAAAATTGATTTCACCATTTTAGATTTACCCCAAAATTGATAAAAAATTAAAACAAACTTGAATTCCTGAAAATTAAAGGAAAAAAAAATTTTATTTCGGAAAAAAGGTCGATACCCAAAAGGCGTGCGGGGCGGAAACAGGGGGTTTCCGGGGGGGGGGCCGGGGGGGGTGAGGTCTCCCGGGGGTGGGGGGGGTTGGGTTTTACTAGGTTGGATACGCCGCATCCACTTTGGGTTGGGTTTAAACCGTTTAAAGGGGAAGAAAGTGGTCCCCGGGGCGTGTTTGGGGGCGGGGCAAACCCCGGTGGTGCGACACGCCGAGGTGGGTTTACCGGGGGGTGCAAGGTCGGCGCGGTTTTTGGGGGAGCATCGGGGTGAAGTGGTGATTTTGGGGTTGAGGGTTTTGGTTTAGCCGGAGGGGCTCTGGGGGGACCCTGGGGCCAAAGTGCAAGGGTCCAGGGGGCGGGGGCAATGGGCCCGGCCCCAAAGGTGTTTGGGGATATAGGGGGAAAAATGAGTAGGGAAAAAATTTTTCTCAACTCGGTACTCCGGTGGGAAACTTCCCGAAGATGGGAAAGGGTGGAGGGAGACGGTGAAAGGGAAAAAATTGGGGTTTGGGCGGTAGGTGGGACCCCGGGACCCAAAGGAAAAGGCGAAGGGCGAGGGTGGGATATTTCAAAGAAATGTGGGGAAATAAGGAATGTAGCCCTCTCCCTTTGGGGGTCATGGCCCACCGGGGGCGGTAGTGGGGTCCTTTAGCATGGGGCGGCGGGGGGGCGTGATGCCCGGGTGGTTTGGCGGGCAGAGGGAGCAGAGCAAGACTTGGGCGAGCACCCTTAACCCGGGTTGGGGCTCGATGGAGGGGGAGGGCCGGGGTTTTATCGGGTTAAAAGCGGCAAATGCGGCCCGGGGTTACTGCGAAAAAGGGGCGCGGGCCACGGCTGGCCCTGTCTGCCCGGGGGCGAAGATGGCCCCAAAAGGGTTTGGATATTCCCCAAGCTAATAAAGTAGGGTGTTATATTTCCCCATTTTTATCCATGATTAATTTAAAATGTTCCCTTTTAATATCCATTAAAGCAACGAGTATTGATTTACGATTATGTGAATTGTTTGGGAACTCCCAAATTTTTTTTCCGAAATGGTTTTTCTAAAAAATTTTCCCCGGTCGGCATCTTTAAAGCACACTTGAATATTAGGGCCAAAAATATGTAAATTTGGTTTAAAAGGCTATGTTTAAAAGCTAAAACATTAGATGTCAAACTAATAATGTGGGACATGTGAGAATGTAGGCTGGAAACCTAAAAAAAGAAATTTTCTATTCTTCATTAGGTTATGTCCCTTTGAACCCGAGGGTTGGGTATGTACCAGATGTGAAACGAAATTTCTTAGGGGCTATCAAACGCTACTTTCCCTTATTGGGAAATTTAAAGGGGGTCATTTGGGTGGTTCGGGGGGCGCTTTTTAACATAGACAAAACAAGATGGGAAATTTGCCCCCCTTTTTGTGAAGAGATATCACGGACACCATGTGATTTTTATCAACAAAAAGCATGGCCGTTCGGTTGGTTAAGTGTTAACCCCGAGTTGAACCCAAAAAAACGTGGCAAAGGGGAAAAACTTTACAAAGGTAAGTGGTTCTTTTTGATATATCTGCGTTTTGCATTTGGAAATTGAAAACGCCCTTTCAGAGGCTGCTATCCAACTTTGGGCGAGGGAAGAGTCTTGGGCCCCTGTCTATGTAATTTTCGTGACCCTAGGGGCGCCCGCTTAAAGGGTTGGGAAACCTAATTGGGTTGGGCCCAATTTGACCCAGGGGTTTTGGGGTTTCTAATGGGCCCCCCAACGTGGGATGTCAGGACGCCTAAATAAGCCAAGGGGGGGGCGCGGGGCATATTGATCCCCGCCTTTGGCAAACTGCCGTCGCCTCCCACCCCTCCCCGCCTTTGTCCTCGCGGGGCCCAGCAACCCGGGGGCGAACGCTTCCTCCCCGCATGTGTTGGGGGTCCTCGGATTTCGGGATCTGGGGACAAGGACCCAACCCGCGCGAAGGGGACGTTGGACGGCGACCCCGCAACTGGACTGCCTGCGCACCTTCCGGGCTAAATCAAGCGTTTTTCCCCCTTCACCTTCCCCATCTAGGGTAATCCCCAAAACCCGTAAAAAAGCATAGATCCCGGGTTTTTGAGGTCGAAAAAATTTTGTTTTCCGGCTAGCCGGGAGCCCAAATTCGTAACTATCAGTCAGCAGCGGAAAAAAGTGCAGGCTCGGGCCTAAACGCCCTTTGGGACGGGGGGAGGTTTTGACCGCCGAGAAAAGAGCGAAATGGCGATCAGCGGCAAGCGATTTTCGGGGCAGGACCGCCGGCGGCGTGCGTGTTCAAATCCCGGTCAGGGAAACGTCGGCCCAGCGGAGATGACGCCGAGTACGGTTTTAGCTTGGGGGTCAGGGCGGTGCGCGTGGGGGGTGGGGGTGGGATGCGTGCGGGAGGGGGGGTCCCAAGTCAGGGGAAAGGGGGGGGATCGGCTTATCGAGCCTCCGCTTGGGGGTTCGGTTTTGATCGAGCCCCCTGTTTGTTTACTTCGAGGGGTCGAAGTTTTGGGGGGGGGATTCGGGGTTTTTTATGGGGAAACAGCCTTTTTTGGCAAATTTCGAGGGGTTTTAAGGGGGGGGGTTATTGGGGGGGCAATTCGAGCCTTTTGGCTCGGGTCTTCGAATGAATCGGGGGGCCCTTCCCCTTATCGAGCCCCGGGCGGGGGCGAGGTTCCCCGGCCGGGGGCCAAGCGGTTTCACCAACCCGGGGGGAAACCTTTTTCCCATTTTCCCTTTTTTTTTTCCCAAACTTTTTATTTTTTCAAAAAATTTTTTTCCAAAAAAAAATCCAAAATAAGTTTTTTACACTTAAACCAAAGGTTTTTTTCAGAAAAATTTTTTTCTACCTTTTTTTGTGGGAACAAAAATTCTGAAAACCACAAAATTTAAGAGTCGGGATTAAAAAATTATTTTAAACTAAAATTTGGGAAAAAAATTACTTTAATTCTTTTTAAAAATAAAATTAAGCAGGGGAAACAAACATAAAGCAAACCCTAGTTTTCCTTTTAAGATAGAAAAGTTTAGCTATAGATAGTCACAAGTTTTAGCACAAAACACCTATTTTTAAATCTAGTTTCAAAAATATAAACACCCACATGAAATGATAGCCCCAAACAAAAATGAAGAATGAAAAAGCTTGGGTTTTTGTGGTTAATGGGTTTATTCCCCAAAAAAAAGCTTTAACAGGGGCACAGCAGTCCCTGTTTCTTTAGGAAAAGTAAATAGGTTTTTGTGTTGGTAAACTTTTCTCATTTTTTGGGTCATTTGGGGCTTGTAGCAATTTTTTCTGCTTCAAATTTGGGGTTTTCCCTTTTAAACCAATATGGTATTGTAGTGCTTTCTCGTTCCCCTTGGATAGGGGGATTCTTTTGGTAGATTTTCCCCCCTCCCTTTTTAGTTTTATCTTCACCTTTGCTATTGGGTTGACTTGGAGTGGGGGTTTTGTGGGCCCTTTGTATGCCATCTCAATCGTCCTTCGTTTCTTTAATCTGGCCCCCCTATTTAAGCCCCAAAGGGGTAAATCCCCCAATTTTTGGTTGATGTGCTTTAAATTTTCCCCGGGTAATTTTTTCTGATTTTTGGGGACAATGTTGAACTTTATCTTGGGAAAAAACCCCCTTTTTATTTTCTGCTATTTGTCCATAAAATAATTCTGCTTTTCCAAGTGTAATTCCAAAAAAAGAAACCTCCAGCAATGCAACTAAGGGGATCACGGGGGCCCTTTTTAATTAAACCCCTGGGAAAAAGGGTCTGCATGAGTAAAAAAAACCTGCCATTTCCCTTTATGAGGACAAAACTGATGGTACCCTTAAAAAAGCTCCCTGATTCTGGAAGGGTTTTTGATTTCTGTTGTTGAAAATTTGGGAATCCTTTTCCCCTTTAAAAGGGATTGGTTTTACCTATAGGGAAAACCTTTGCAGAAAGGTTTTTCGAACAGATGGCCCCCAAATTTGAAAATCTTCCTTTTTTGGTTTTAGAACCACTTCCCGCTTTTTTCCCCCCAAGTGAGAAAGGAAAAAGGTGAACAGTATGAAAGTTTTGGGTGATTCCATCGATGTTGATTGTGCTTCCCTCTTAAGAATTCCCGCCAAAAAGTGCATTACTTTCATGTGCCTTTCCCTTAAAATTTTTTACTTGCACCCTATTTAGGGGGCTTTGGCTTAGCTCAAAATTTAAGATCTTCTTCTTTTCTGCCTTAAAACCAGACCGTGCGAATATTCTCAAAAGCTTTGGGGGCCAAAAATTCTCATAGGGTTTTTTGTGCCAAAGCTTCGAAATTGGGATAGCTTCTTCTTTTTTGATTGCTTTTTTCTAAAGATGAAAGGTTTTAATTTTATCAAAAATCAATCCTGCAATCCCTGTATAGAGATATAAAAAATAGAAAACAACATGGGTGATTTCCCGCCAAAACAAGGTGCCTTTTTATTATTTTTTCCCTTTTTAAATAGTTGTTCATGCAATTTTTTTCCAAAAGTCTAATTCTAAAATATTCAAACCCTATCTACCGATGTTTTTTTTTTCCCCGGGAACGGGGCCAGAAATGGTTGTTGACATTTTTTTAACACCACTTTGAATTTTTTGGGAGGGGGTAAACATAATAATTTAAAATATTGAATTTAAATTCAAAAAAAAAAATAAACATAGATTGAGATTGGTACTCCATACAAATTTTAAAGGGGGTTAGAAGAAAAAGAAAAAACTTCAAAATTGTTCTAATCTACTAAGTCCCTAATCACTCTAGCCCCATTAATATCATTTTAGCATAAAAGACTCTTTATCTATGTAAAAGGAACATCGCTAAGAAAGCCCCAAAAATCGCATGGGGCTTACCGCAATACCAAATTTTTGTTTGTCCAAACCCAAAGGGGGGTGCTATATAAGAAAAAACCTTGGAAAATGTTTATTCCAAAAACTACCCCCGACCTTCCCCAAAAAAATACCATTTGCGGGGGAAAAAAGCATCTAAGACCACGCCCTTTCCCTGTGATCTACCAAAAATTAACTCCCCCAAGGGGAAGAGCCCAAGCGCTTGCAAACTTATACATAAAATCATTATCAATCACAACCATATCAAAAAAAGGACTAGAATAAACAAAGGGAAAATAATAAATAGAAAACATAATGATATTTAGAAAAAATCGTAGAGGGGAGATTTCAAGATAAAACAATCTTTTTGACGAAGATCCGAAATCCCCCGAGCGCAATGCCTTTCTTTCTCAATCTATTAATTTAATCCAAAAGAATTTGAAAGGGTTGGGAGTAAAAAATTCTAAATTCTTGGGGAGAGAGGGGTATGAAAAAAATAGCTTTGATGGGTCACTCTTCGGAGAGGGAAACTCAAAACATGGGGAAGAACCCAACAATTCAATTTTAGCAATTTTTCTTTTGAAGCCCATGGCCCAGAAGACGCTGCGTGAGTTTTTCTGCCCTAATCCCGCCCAAAATCCGCACTGGGGCGCAAAAAAAAGTTTGGAGAGAATGGGTTTTAGCTCAAACCCCCTTTTATCCCCTGGTTAAACAAATCGTTTGTGGAAAGGCACATGAAGAAACAAGGTGACACCTACAATCTTTTTCGAAATCTACAACACCTTCACGATCAAAGGGTATCGAGAGATGCTACTCAAATCCGCCCATTTCCCATTTTCCCTTTTTGGGGAAGGGAAAACAGGGTTCTAAAAAACAAAGGGGATCAAAACCCACATGGGATAAGTGTACACTACTTTCCCCGGCCAAGTTTTTTTCCCAAAAGGGAAACCAATGGCCCTTGGGGGGAAAAATTTTAAGGGGTTTCATCGCCCGGGGTGCCCATCCTTTGGGTGGAGGATTGGCTAATTTTTTATAGACTTTCTATCTGGGGCTAGGGGCACTAGTTCCAAAATATAAAGGATGCCCAGGGTGGAGGAGCTTTCCCTTTTCCCGTTAAACTCTCCAAAGCAACATCAAATGTGTTTGGGAAAAGGCCTCTTTCCCCAAACTGGAACAAAAAACCCCAATTTACCTTGGAAGAGAGCAGGATTTTGCATAACTAAGGGAAGCAAAAATGGTCCCGCCAAGCGGACCTTTTTTATGAAGGAACTTGAAAGCCCAAAACATCGAAAAGAGATGTCATGTATCAATTTACTCTCGCATAAAATTTGGGAAAATTTTGGAGGGAAATTTGGAAATTTTGGAAATTGTTGGGCCCAAATTGCAAGAGGATGTTAAAAATTCATAACCCAAAAAAAATATCGTCCTCAGCAAGGCCCAAGGGTTTTTAACCAACCGAAAATAAGGGTTTGGGAAACAGCCCAAACCTCAAAGGTAAATTTCCATGGTTTAAAAATAATTTTTCAATTTTTGCCTTTAAAAGAAAATTAATTTTTTTGGGCAGTCCAAATTACTTTTAAAAACTTTAAAAAGGTAGATTCCCCTATAAAGCCCTAAAAATATAAAAAACTTTGGGTGGGAAACCCTTTGCTTCTTTCTATTAAAATCCCAAAAATTCCAAAAAAATGTTAGAGAAAACAAAATTTTCAGCTTGCAGTTGTTGTTCCCCCCAAAAAAAAAAGGTTTAAGAATTTTGGGCCAACCGGAAAAGATTTTAAAAAAACTGCAAATCTTGTCAACATTTTCAATGCAACCAAACTTACACATTGCCCCCTTTTTGTGAAGTAGATTTCCCATTTTACTTCCCCCGAAAAAAAGGGACCCAGGGAGGCCTGTCATTCCTACTCCATAGAATGTCCCCCCCTTCCCCGAAGCAAAAAGTGATTTTGGCGCAAGTGCAACAAAATTTTCCCAAGGTAATTTTTAAAATAAAAAAATTTTTTTTGGGGGATCTCCTGTTGTACACAAACATGCATTTGCAGCTTTTCCCGGGTCAGGCCCCTATGAAACCCCCCCGGGAGTTCTAGAAGAATTATATTTTTGTGGAACAATCATTTTTTCCAATTGACTTTTTTGGTCTTGGAGGGCAGGAGGAAATGAAAGAGCACCCCCTCATAAATTGGGGCCCACCTTCTTATGCACAAAAAAAAGCCCTCATCTATGGGGGCCCCGCCAAGATTGTCTTTTTTCCTTAAAAAACAAGAAAAAAGAAGTTTTCCCTTCAAGAACCGCATGTTAACATTCCTTCACTACCCAAAGAAGGGAATATGAAACAATCAAACCAAAAAAATCCCCCGAAGAAGAAAAAAACAATACAAAAGAAGGAAGAACAAGAAAAACTAGATCTCAGAAGGAACAGGCCAGAAGATCCAAACCCGTTTTAAAACATTTGAAAGATCCCCTTTCCCTTCCTCACCATATGTAGTCAAGGGGGCCCCAGGATAAAAAACCCTTGGGAAAACACTATAGAAAGACAGTCTTCCCCTTCCCACCTTTCCCACGCCCCAGGATCCCCCGGGCAACCCCTAATGTCAAAGGTAACTTTGATCAAATTTAAAATTTTAAAGGAAATACCTTTTTACCCCAAAATATAAGTATTTTCAGATGTCAGGGCTTAAAGTACATATTCCCGAAAGGGATAGCAAAGAACAAAGATACAAATTCAAAATTCACCCTATTCCTGTAGACTTTTTTTAGTAATTACATGGAGGATGGAAGATATGATCTTATCTTGGGGGAAAAAAAATTTCCCCAATTCTGCCAAAAGCCGTCATTTTCATTGCAAATTTACAAATCCACTTTTAACCTACCCCTGGAAAGGGGATGCTTTAAATTCCCAAAAGTTATCAAAAGGGACCCAAGAAGAGGGCACAACAGAAGGAGACGTTCCAAAAACCCCTCGTTTAAACAACCCAACCCTTCAGGGAGGGGGTGGGCAACATCCTGGTGAAACCCAAAGAAGAATTTTTCAAACCTCCTGGGGTGAGGGGGCGGGGAATTGAAAAGTGGAGCTAGCGCAAAAGAAAAAGGCCAAAAGGGGGCCCTAGTAAACCCAAAGAATGGAGGGAAAAAAAAAAGGCCACAAAAAAAGGAGGAATCGTTGAGTCGTAATGAAAAAATTTAAAAGTAAGTACTCTTCTCAATCAGTCTTAGCTAATTAAACCCCTTCCTTTCCAAAGGTAAAAATGGTGTTATTAATTTTTTCCCCAATTAAATTATTTTTTAAATTAAATTTTTTCTTTCTTTTTTTAAAAAAGGAAAAAAAAAATAAATTTTTTCTTATCTTTCATCAAAAAAAACCAAAACCCCCATTAAAGAACTTAGGTACCCATAAGGAAATTTTTCTGGGTTTCAAAAAATAAATTTTATTTTCCTTTTATAAAAAAAAAAAAATTCTAAAAAAGAGCTATTTAATTCATGTTAAAATTTATAAAATTTTAAAAATTTAAATGAGAATATTCAATTACTCTTTTGGCTGCCCGCTAACCCTTGTTATAATGGAGCCTCGAGTTTTGTTTGTTTTTGTCGGAGTAATAACCAAGCGGATTGAAATCACAAAGGAGGAGTGTGCCCAACAGGAGACTACTAACCAAAAGACCATTCAATCCACCATAAAAAAAATCAATTTTTGGGGGGGAGGGCCCCCCTAATTATCAGGTAAGTATAAATATATTATTTATAGAGTCTATCATTTAGTCAGAAAATATTAAAAATATGTGAGCACATGAAGGTTCACTATAGTATCATAAGAAAACTTAAAATTGTCCAAAATATATGGGACTTGAAGGCCCTTGGCTTTGAGTTTTTAAAGACTCCTAAATAAAGATATGATTAGTTAGGGGTGTGTTTAATTTGTTAGAGTCAATAAAAGCTAATGAATTTTAAAATTTTTGTCTTGGAAATGATGAATAGTTGCTCTGTCATAATCCCTTTTAGTACCTAGTTTTCCCAAACTTGAATTCTCCTAAGTTTTGGTTAAAATTTACTTTGATTTAAAAATTTTTACTCTGAAACTGAAACTTGTGGGACATATACTTAATAAGTCTAGGTAGTTGGGAAAATATTGACATGAAGGTCTAGGCTATTTATTTTACTCTTAGCAATACTAAGTTCTGGTGTTTTATCTTTTGAAAATTTAAAATCTTAATGAGGAGCCTTGTATGACATAGTTAAATTCCTACCAAAGCCTATACATGCATTTAGATTTGGAAGACTCATTCATGCTACTTGTCTTTGTATTTAGTGTTATCAACCTTTAGACCGTTATGAAGAGTCTCATCATGCTTTTGAATCAAGATCATGTCCACCCCCCCAATATGCATTTCTCTACACTGGAGTAGGGCAGAAAAACATGTCATTCACCCCTAGAAAAAAGTCTACTCTTACACTAAGAGTAACCCCCCAAAAATATTCATTCCATTTCCATCATTCATCCAATGAATGCCTCCAAATTTCTTGTTATATTCTCATGCATTTTTTTTTTGTAATAGAGATATGGAGCTATGCAAAAAGCTATTAAAAAAGAAGAAAAGAGAGGAATTAAAAATGAACAAATGTCCAGCGCACCTCTTAGAAAAAAATAAATAAGATATCTCATACTTATAGCCTATTGTTTAAAATTCCAAATTTCAAAAGAGAGAGAGTTTATCCAGGAGGGAAAGTATAATTAGGGGTTTTCGCATTGCACCATCGCCACCCCCTATATCCACCTATTCATACACCCGCACATTTTTGACTTGATTGTATGACTTGACTCTTTATGGATCTAGTGTTTGACTTTACAATATATATAAGTAAGTATGCTAACCTTGTTAAGTCATTCCTATGAATTCGACATTTTTTATTAGTGTAGGAGAGCATGACATTATTAATGCCTTTGTGGATCCACAAATACCACATACATAAGAGACTTGAGGGTTTTCATACAATTAAGCTCTGAGTTTTATTTCAAAAACTTTTCAAACCCAGAATTTTTGGTTAGAGGGGAAAAGTTTGAGACATTGTGCCTGACTCAATTACTGTGTCTTTCGATGCTCAAGAACCAATGATAGTAAAAGTTCATAGTTAAAGGTAATATGTGCAAATTCGAAAGTTAGGGGTAATTTTTTTTTATTCATAAGATTTTTAGTTTGAAAACATGGAACTTATGAGGTGTGAAAGCATTGCAGCAACTCATGATCCAAGTTTATTAGAAAGGCTTTGCTTAGGGACTAGAAAGGGTAAGTTTTCAGGAGCTTATTGCGGTCCTTAGCGTCAAATTTTTAAGCAATTATAAATTTAAAAAAAATAGATCAATCATATATAATATCTAGAAATATAGAGCTTTGATTAACAATTTCCACGAGTTTTGGTGTTTTTAATTATTTTCTAGGGACTATTGGAGAAAAGAGAATAAAGGAAAGCAAATCAGAGAAGATATCGAATAAATCCCGCGGAGAAACACCTACCATTCTACTCAAGGAGGATCCCGCAAACACCGGGCAAAGCGGGGTGTCCACACCCCAAAATTTCCTATTTTAGGTTGTGCTTAGAAAATACTAAATAAAATAAATATCTCCAATGTTGATATAAAAATTTTTTAAGATTAGTTGAGTTTGCACAAATTTAGTTAGGAAAAGTGAATTTAAAACTTTTCTCAATCAAATTTTAGGGCTTTGATTGTTGCGGTGTTTGTTTGTTGCTTGACTCCAAGTCAATCTCCATCATTATCCTTATGTCCATCTCTTGTGTCTATATAAATAGCAAGCCTTGGCCATCGATTCTTTTCTGAACCCTAAAACTAAACCAATCAGTCATGGTTCCGTGAGGGTGCTGTGTTCTCCATCAACATCAGACTGAGATCTCGCCTAAACCATTGAAGCTAGATGGGAAGGGCTTTCTCCAAGAAAGCTTTGCCGATTCAACATGGAGCCGTTTTGCACGACGGCACGTTGTCTTCTCTCGCCACTAGAGCTCGTCGTCACCCACGTATGTGTGGAGTCCGGCCGCCGTCTGTCAAAGAGGGGGTCGTTTCATCTGTCCAACTACTGAGCGCCATCGTTACCGTGGCAGTGGTTGCCTAAGTCGCAGCATCTGTTGCAACTTCTTGAGTCCTACTCGTGGCATCATAGTTATTTTTATGGAACACGGGTTCAGGGCATTAATTTCTGATCCCAGTAGCCATCCTGGTGTTTGGAGACCTAACTCGTCATCTCTCTGGTGTCCTAGGTATGCCCAAGAAGCAAGGCTGCTGTACGTGGTAGTTTATTGTCATCTCTCCCTCCTGTGCAGCATGTAAACATCCTGCAACAAAATCACGAACTGTATGCGCATGCATTTGTACGTATCTCCTGCCCACCTGTACCTTTCAAAAGCACATTCATCATCTACTGGCAGTGCAAAAGCAAGATAATCCACACACACGTACACTTCTCCATTTCATATGCTATTTGTTTTAGCTCTGGTCATTCGTTTGTTGCGTTAGAATCGTGTCGACGTGCTCTACGCAGTAGTGTTAATGTTTTCCATGTTGCTTAATTATTATTTTTTTGTTAATTTAAATATTACTTTACTTAATGTATAATCATTAGCTTGTTAATTAAATAAAATTCTAATTCTGTTTTGCACCATTTAAATTGCATTTAAATCGTGTTGATGTCATCTATATGCTAGTGGTAATATTTATTCGATCATAAGATTTTCCATACATTATTATTTATTAAATTTATTAATATACTTGCAACTAGTTTCATAATTAAAATCAACATATGTTTAATACTTTGATCTTTTGAATAGAAATATTAATGTGAGTAGTTGCTAATATTAATATGCTTCTATAATATAATTTAATTAGTTTAAACACGTATCGTGTATTTTAATTAGATGCTCTCACATATTTAAAGATAACGTTCACTTGCTTAATAAGTTATATGATAGTGTTTATAAATAAAATATGATTAGCTTTGACATTATTTTAATGTCCAAATATGATTTATTTAATCTGAACAAGTAACTTGTCCATTATTTTGTTTATCTAAAATAAATAAAGCACGTGATTGTTTTTTTATAATGTAAAACTTGTGATAGTTGTTTCTTTTCAACTATAGTTCCGTTATCAGCGGTTTTTGTGTTCTCTCAGCCGTAGCTTCGAGCTCTCTTTTACATACTGTTTTCTTTTGTATGGTGTATTGTTCTTAGTTGTCTATTTTGTTTGCTTGTATGTTGTCTATGTGTGGTGTTTGCTACGAGTAGAACGAGAACCGCTTGTAAGCGCTGAAGATCGTCGGAAGGTGATGACCCGAAGCTGATGGTTTGAGAGTTGAGCAAGTGTTTAAGTCAAGTATAGCATGGAATCTTCCTTGTTGTCCTATTCACTTTAATCACCATTTATCATATGCATGTGTCTACCTTGTTACCCCTAAGGATTTCCTACATACTTGTTACCTTGTGCCTTGACACCGTGGGAAGATTGCATTAAGTAGATCAAAGCTAGTGCTCATAAAGGATAACCATTATCATGTAACTTGACTAATGGTATATGCAATAACGATAAAAGATGGGCTTTTTAGCAACATGGACCATAGGTGGAACATCAGGAACTCACACCTATGTTCTTACTCATAGGGATATTTCTGTAAGTGGATTACCCCAGGACAATCGTACAACCATGAGAGCTATATGGCTCTGTCTTTAGTCAAGTATGAGGGTTACTTTCTCGCATGTGATAGTTCATGAAATTTGCCATTGACGAGCTGGTTGCAGGGTATGGCCAGGGTGGCTACCGCTGCGGGTGTGTACCATCGAGAGGAGACCTTGTATAATATACCCCTTGCTCGTGGATCCGTAATGTCTGTTGCTTGTCAGCAAGCCCCTTTGAAAGACTTCATAGTGTACCCTGCCCGCTCACCTTGGGAGTGTTTTGGGAGTTATAAACCCGGGCATATGGGCAACATGCCTCATGGGTAAAGTGTACCACCTCTGCAGAGTGTTAAACAAAAATCTAATATGTTAGCCGTGCTCATGGTCAAGAGCGGCTTGGGCTCCTTACTGTGTGATGTCCGTATGTCATACCTGATCAGTTGTTATTTGTTATTGATTATTGTTACTTGTTCATATAAGCATTACATCTTGTTCACTTGATCATGTGGTTATTTGGGGCTAATGATGATCTTGCTACTACTCAATAACTTAATAATGTGACTCAATAAAAGCTCAACGCAGTTAAACCAGTGTCAACCTTTTGAGCCTCATGAACCCCATGTTATTCTTGTTGAGTATAACATGTACTTACACTTGCTTTACTTTTCAATTATTGGATAAAAATCCCTCTAATCACATGTTATTCTAGTGAGGTTTTCAAGAAGTTCTAGGCGTATGCAACCCCCAGTCAACTGTCCCTGTGAAGTTGAGCTTGAAAAAGATTAGTAATCGTTCTGCTATACTTTGATATAAGTGTTAATATATCTATGTTTTCGCTATATAACATTGATTTTGATATTCTCCTTTTCTGTTGTTGTATGTGTGGACTTCCTGGACACACATATGATGATCCTGGTTTTGTTCTTAAAACCGGGTGTGATAGCGGGGGGGCCCAGAGGATGACCTATGGGGCGGGCCGGCCAGGTGTGGGGCCAGTCGGCGAACCCCCTGGGCCCGCTACCCGCCGTCTTCTGGAAACTTCCTCCACTGCCTATGAGGAGTCATCTCAGCCCTACATGAAGTCGGTTTGATCCAACGGCTACCGTGCATCCCACCGGACTTTAAATAGGTGGGCCTACCCCCCTGGAGGCATCCCGAATCATTCTCTGATCATTCAGATCCATTCACTTTAAGTCATAGAGATCTAGTCATCCAGAGCCATAAACCCTAGTTCATCTAGAGCATTTTCTAGTTCATAGCATAGCCTAGTTAGTTTCAAGAGTAGAGGAAGTCAAGATTCGATCTTGCACTCCAGACATTGTCAAGAGATTGGAGTCTAGTATAGTTCTTATTCTCTTATTCTCTTTAGTATTTATCTGCAGTTGTATGATATTTATAGGCAACATTATTCTTCATTAATATGTTCTTGTTTACTTTGTTCATTGTCTACGTTAATATATCTAGTATAGTTAGTTTGCTATTGAGTTCATGCATGTGTTCGTATAGCGCTCGTCTATTCGATCGTATGAAGAGTGGTAGGCAGTATGTAGGCATAGTTCTTAGATACTTTGCTTATCTATGGATACCCTCAGTTGTACCGGGTCGTGGGGTAGATCGTGGGCGTGACAGATCCATTGAGTCCTTTGTAGGCCCCCCTGTACAGTGGTTTGGTAGGGAGGAATTGTCAGGTTGACGATATCTTGTTATATTTGAGGTTTCTGAACTCAACTCATCCTGTTCATGGCCCCATTATGTCTGGAAATATTGGTAGTATTACTTAACAATGATTACTAGATGTACTTGTACTAACTAGCGTAGCTTTGATGGTAGCTGGAATACTTAGGATGCTATTTCTTTATTACTTATATTAGACGATGCTTGTGTAGTGACTAGAATGCTCTAGATAACACTACTAGAAATACCCCCCCTGCAGTGACGCTTTATTTATATGTTACACACGTTTTATTTTGTGTCTACAAGATTATAGGCACATTTTTATAAAGCGTGTTAGAAGCGTCTTCGCATGGACCATGTTAGGACTTGAAGAGACGAGTTATGTAAGCGTGTCAAGGTCATAAAGAAACGTATTGTAGAGACGTCAGTTGTATGGCTACTAATATTGATAGAATTTTATAGATACATTTATATAATGTGTCTACTTTTGTAGTTACATTATATAGCCGTGCTTCCTTATGTGCTAAGAAATGTTGAGACTTTCTCATAGATACATTTATATAATGTGTGTACTAATATAGTGACGTTTTGTAACGATGTTGTATTGTGTGTTAAAAAGTGTAGAGATGTTCTCATAGATACATTTATATTATGTGTGTACTAATGTTGTCACATTTTATAATGACGGTCAAATTGTGTATCAAGAAGTATAGAGACGTTTGAGTAGATACATTATATTGCGTGTCTAACAATAAAGATACATTTTCTAGTAACATCATTTTGTGTCTCAAAAAATATAGAGATGATTTTACACACATTTGTATTGTGTCTACTAATATAGAAACATTATATAGTAACATTTTATAACGTCATCTAAAAAATAAACATATTCATGCATCTATATAACGTGTCTATTTATATTTATGTATTCTTACATATTAGAAATAAAGAGACTTTTACAAATTTGTACACAAATGAATTGGAATGATTAGATAATGAGAAAATGAATCATGAAGGCATTCTATTGAAAATCCATTGTCTTTACAAAACAAGATAGTGATTAATAACTCATTAAAGTCCACTCTCAAAGACAAATAAACCATAATCATAAAGAAGCATAAAAAAGTGGCAATATCATACAAATATCTATATTTTTGTTAACATCTAAACTATATCTTGTTCACTCCTAATCTTGTAGCTTGTCTTTCCATCCACATCAAGTTACTCATTTCTATCAAGCTGCAAAATAAGAGGAGATTGAGTTGACAAATGAATTCTAATTAAACCAATATAGCAAAAATGAAAGATACCACAGTTGTACCGGCTTGAGTTGAACTCTTAGGTTTTTTAACCTACAATGAAACATGTGATTAGAGGGATATGTAGTATATTTTTTTGGAAATTACAAAATTGTAAGTACTTTGTTAATATGAAAGAGAACTTACATGTGAACGAGGCCAAGCAACAAGAAAGCCAATAGCATCTTTCATAGTTTTGACAGAATGGAGTGGTCTAGGTAACATCTCATCTCCATTGTTTCCATTGCCATTGTTTTCAATGGCCTCAACATAAACTCCAACAAATTCTTTTCCAAGTACAGTGCCACCAGTGCTTTTAGTGCTGTCACTAGTCACTAACTTCCCTTTGGCCACGACTTTATAATGGTTTCTTAGTGGAATAAGATATACTTCCAGCTGGCTCTACCATTTTGTAAAACATAAAGCCATGAGCATCAAACTCGTAATTAATTTAGCTTCAAAACAAGGAAAACAAGCACATACCGATCCTAATTCATTACAAGCTGGAGCTTTAGTTCTTTGAGATCTCTGCAATAGACACAATCAAAGCATATCATTGATCTAGCTAGTTCAGCTATACTATGGAGAGTTATAATAATATAAAATATAGACGTACAATATTGGTCATTGTGCTAGCATGTGAAAAAGTTAGACCTTCAGAACCCTTATCTGCTTGACCTTAATTCTCATGTGCCACCTGCAGTCATAGTTGCACTCTCAATTTTGTGACATATACCTTGTTTTATGTACCACCCAAATCGGATTTTTGATAATCAAAATAGATGTACATGACTTGAATAGTTCATAATGTTAGCACATCTCATACAATAGTTCTTAATCAGATTATTGTTTTCAACTTTATATTAGGAGCTATAGCAAGACTGTAAACGAAATCTCACATTAAGACCCCATCCAAAAAATTATCATATATACTAGATGGAGCTAATGAAGCAGCATATTTCCCTTCAAAAATGTGTTTATGAGCAGCATCGTATCCTATGGTCCTACGAGTCTTGCCTATTTGAACAGACAAAGTATGGAATATTTACTTGCTAAGTAAAATCACTTTTAGTCACATGCCTATTTACTTGTTATGATATTTTTCTTTTTCTTGTAGTAACATGGGTTATCTTTCACCCAATTTGAACTTCAAATAATCAAAATAGATGTACATGGCTATGTTTCATAATGTTAGCAGCATCGTATCCTATGGTCCTACCAGTCTTGCCTATTTGAACAGACAAAGTATGGAATATTTACTTGCTAAGTAAAATCACTTTTAGTCAGATGCCTACTTACTTGTTATGACATTTTTCTTTTTCCTGTAGTAACATGGGTTATCTTTCACCCAATTTGAACTTCAAATAATCAAAATAGATGTACATGGCTATGTTTCATAATGTTAGCACATCTCAAACCATATTGCATATTGGAGATTTCAGTCCATGCAAGAAAACTCTAGCAAGCCTATAGCCAATGAACATAAATATTCCTTAAATTTTAGTGTAGATTATTGTTTTCAACTTTGTATTGGGAGTTGCAACAAGATTGTAAATTAAATCTCACATCCAAATTCCCTCCAAAATATCATATTCAGAGTAGTAGCAAGTCTTTAGTCATGTGAAGTGTATAGCATCACTATGCCCAACCCATTGGCCTATGTTCTTGTTTATGTCTGAGCTTGATTGCTGTAACTTGCAGTCAGTTACACAGGCCAGTTTACACAAATTTCTTAACTCTCAAACTAAAGCTAAAATTATATCTACCAGGCAACAACAAATATTGGTATGGTATGAGAAGCATTACTGCACTCTAACTTGCAAGGGAAATGCACATTCACTAAGATAGTCAATGTTTGTCTGTCATCTTTGTGCCCACGTGGTGACCCTTGACAGCTGCAAAAAATGTGAATGACTGCAAAAGCTTGAGGCTTTCATTTCATAGGTATTTATATGAAATATCTTCAGTAGATTTGTTTTGATTAGACCTTTAATTGTTTTTGGCACCAATGATTGACCTTCCACAATCTCAAGGTTGTTCAAAGTATATTTCAGCACATGTTTAGACTTTGAACTTCACATTATAGTTTTACAGTTTTGATTAAAACCTTTGTTTCTGAATTTTACAGAACTAAAGAAAGAAGGTGCTAGGAGGAGCATTGTTTGTTGCAAGTTCTTTATTTTTTTGTAACTTTTCCCTATTGTTGCCTTATTGGTGTCTAAAGATTGGAGATCATTATTAGTAATTTGCAAAAATCTCATGACATGCCAGCTGAAAAGATATCGAACTTATACTAAAATAGCTATCAGTTGTTGTTCATCTATGTAATCTATCTGGAATTTTGTTTGATTAATCTATTATCCAAAATTGCATGAGTTACTATTCTGATGGGGCCTTTGTGGATTATGAAAATTTGTTGGCCAGATTTTTTTATTCTCTTGTAGCAGTATGTAGTATGATTTCTATTAAGAAGGCATGTGAAGCAGTAGTGGTAAGCAAGCTAGCTATGTGTGCTTTGTGGGTCATGCTAGTTTGTATGTATCAGCCACCAAGTTCACATAACACAATCGAGCGGAATTGACGGACATCCACAAACCGGCTAGATTAATTAGTGGCAAGTTGTGGCCTTTTGGCTTTCCCAACTTGCCCTACCTACAAGTCTATATAGTAAATGAAAAGTACTTAGACAAAGCTTGCAAAGTCTTTTTTTAACTAGCAGTGTTTCTCAACTACAGTTTGCCAAAGAAACACATTTATTATTTCAAGAAAGGGTCCACAATAGTCCTATGACGCATGCCAATTGTCAAGAAACGATTTACCAGGTAGCAACCAAGAAGTAAACATATAAATTCCTATGCATTCATACAGAAAATGAAGCTTTCTCGCATATTTAGGCTACCCTTTTTTGTAGGGGCAAAGTTACTAATTTGAGATATAATTAAACAATTCCAGTTGGATAACACAAGCAAGTACATTAAGCATATTAATAATTCATCTGTTTGATAGTCACTTATGCACTGTGCACATAATTGAACAGTACATTAAGGTTTTTGTAGGCTGCACTTAATTCTACATACCTTAGAAACCATTGGCTCACGTGTTAATGATGAGCGCACATAATTCTTTTTGACTTGACTACAATTCTGGTCTTCTGGCTCCTGCATATTTGTAACAATAGTATTTAGGACATTAGCATGCACTTATATACTATATATAGCAAAGAAAATAGAAATAAGAGTTGTGCTTGTTCTAAAATTATTATGGCTGTGGCTAGATCTCATAGATAAGTAGGTTGAAGAAATTTATAGTGTTATTACCTGAATAGAATTTTCTGAAGAGTAAGCATTATCTTCTAGGTCTCTAGGGTTCATGTCAATATCATTATCACTATATGTGCCATGGATACTATCATCACTACAATCCTGCTCATCATCATTACGACCATCAATTTCGTTATGAACAACCTGCAAAAAATGAAACATGGTACGAATAGTTATTAGATATGAATAAACTCATCTGTAACAGATGGAGACATAGACAAGGACCCATGGAGGCTTACTTCATCATGTAGAGCCCTTTCCATTCTTTTTATCAAATTATCATTTGGATACTTTTGTGACATAAAAGCAAGCCAAAGTTTCATAACACCACTCATGTGTTGCATCTTATTGTCCATTGTGTTTACTTTGTCATGGTACCTCCTTTCTTCTTCAATTTCAGTAACAAAAGTAATACCTTTAGAAACTTGAAACTTGCACTTGACTCCAATACTTATCATCATAGTACCCACGTGCTTTTAATTGTTTAGCAACAATCTCATTTAACACCTCATTAAAGTCATTAGCTAAAAGATTACCATTGTTCTGCTCTTTTCTTTTTTCTAATTCCTCAAATGATGCATCCTATTGAAATAAGCATATAGGAAGGTCACATAATCATAACAATAATTTCAAATCAATCCACAAGTAGCAGAAAAATATACCATTACTAGCTTCACTTTGTTGGTGCTATATCTGCCACTCTTTTTCGTATGAGCGGCGTCCCATAATTCTATCATGTGAACCTTTCCTTTCCTTCGATTTTCCTACACAAGATATTAAATTTGAGGATCCAATCACTTCTCTTACATGATCTTTGAATTTGAAAGATAACAATAGTAAGAATATATATCACCATCTTTTTCTTCAGTCTAGCATGGCTTTTCCTCCCAGTTGTGTGTGTATTCTTCTGTTCTTTTGCACACCGAGAGTTTGTTGCACACAATTTCTATACATATAGCAAAGATAAAGAAGAAAATGTTACAAAACTTTCTTTCAATTTTTTTTGGAAATGTGAGATAAAAAGATATCACCTTATGTGTTTCTTGACACCAAAAGCTAACAAGAGATCTCCACTGATGTTCATTAACAGTTCTTGGTCTACCTTGTATAATTTGTTCTAGAGATCTCTGTTCACGATTGAAATGTTCTTTCTTCAACTTAGATTTGTAGGCTCGCCACCTATTGTTTATAGTTCTTAAGATCCAATCTCTTGTAAGCTGTAGCGTTTGTCTAGGAAAGACAAATTTAGACTATACAAAGAAAAAGTAAATAGTTGATGATCACAACAAATAGTAGTATACTTTTCTTGCATTGTATAGAACTATAGATGATAATTACCTCAACATCCACAATTCTTTATTCCTTGTGTTTGTTGAATAGATCATTGTCCCATCTTGGAATATGTAATGGGGCAAAGGTTGGTTTTTGTGCTAGATCCCCAAGGTGTTGTCCAAGAATAGAGGCTGACCTTTCATTTGGTACACCATTTTCATTGGTCCCAACAATTACCTTTCTTCCTTGTAGTTTTGATAAAACTGAGACTCCAAAATCTCCTAAACCTTGTCGCTCCTGTCCATTCGGCATTTTGACCGACGTTGAGCAGTTTTGACCGACGTTGAGCGGTTTTGACCACGTCACACTGGCGTTGGCCAACCTCCATCTCAATAACATGTGGGGGCCGCGCGTCATTGAGAGTCCCTCATGTGTTTGGTTTTGAGTAATTGATGAAACCTACCTAAGTACTAACCTTGATCTCTAAGTGTGAATCATAAGATAGGTTGGTACATACCATGTGATGGAGTAATGGATCAATGTGATGATGGCAAGGCTCTAGCATGGTGGTGCAAAGGAAAATGGAAAATGATTCAAGGCAAAGGTGAAATAGGAATCCCTTTTTGGTTTGGTGATCAAGACACCATAGAGGGTGTGATCACATTTAGGATAGATAGCCATACTATCAAGGAGGGAGCTCACGTGTTTGATTACGGTTATCATGTGCCACTAGGTTCTTTGCATTGCATTTAAAATCAATTGAACCAAGTGAAACAACCAACTAATTCCAAGATAATTGTGAACTAAAAGCTAACACACATGCACAAGTGTTGAGATCACTTAGTGTTAGCTCTTGGAAGCTTGGAAGAAAGTTGGAGGCTGTTTGGACCAAGTTTGGAGGTTCGGACGCAGGGTGTGTGGTCGGTCCGGACCATCGGAGATGGGTCTGGAGGCATACCCTAGGCTGTTGCGCTGAGGAGAAGGAACCGGACGCTAAGCTCCGGACATGCGTCCAGAGGCGTGGCCCTCTCTGTTGCTCTCTGTGTGAAAGGGACCGGAAGCTAGTGATAGTCCGGATGAGGAACCGGACTTGCGTCCGGAGTGGAAGAAATGAGAAAGGAGCTCTCGGGTTTGCTGGAATTTATTTCCGGACCCTAGAGGCATTGATCCGGACCCGCACTGTTGCGTGCGTCCAGAGCCACGTGGCGCACTGTGACGAGCATGGGAAGAAGCCAGTTCAAACGGGGGCTGACCGGACGCATACGCCATGGTCTAGACGGCGCGTTGCGCGCATCTGGAGGCGCGTCCAGAGCTGTGAATCAGAGAGTTTGGCTCTCGGACACAGATGATGGTCCAGACCCCCTGTGAAAAGTGCGTCCAGAGTTGACGCAGAGGCAGTGTTTTGGGGGCAAAACGGCTAGTGTTTGAGTGTGGGCTATATAAGGTTGTATGGCCGGCCCTTTGGGGTATCTCTTGCACTCCTACTTCACTCATACACTTGTGCTTGCTTGAGATAGCTTCCACCACTCATCTCTTAACATAATTGACATATTCATGAAAGGTTGAGTGAATTCAAGTGCATTGCTTATTGATTGCATTCTAGTGGCACTTGGTGATCGTCATCTTCGCGGAAGCTCTTGTTATTCTTGGAGGTTGCCACCTCCTAGACGGCTTGGAGCGACGAGGATCGTTGAGCGGAGGAAGGTGATTGTCTCCGGCTCTGATCGGTGGATTGTGAGGGGCTCTTGAACCTTCCCCGCAGGAGTTCACAAAAGGTATCTCTAGTGGATTGCTCATAGCTTGTGGATCCCTATCTTGTGTTGGTTTTGCGGCACTCGGTGACGGGTTTGGCGTGTGATGCCAATTAGTGCGTGAACCTCCATGTAGGTGAATTGCTACAACGAGGAGTAACATGTTGGCAAACAAGTGAACCTCGGTAAAAAATATTGTGTCTCATTGTCTCTCTACCGAAGATTCATCTTGTGATTGATTGGTTATCTCCTTGCTACTCTTCTCGGCGGTATAACCTTCCTAACTCTAGCTTTGTATTTACATTCTTACATTCTTGCAAAGTAGAGACTCTAGTTTAAGCTTGTGTAGCTTAGCCTAAGTAGCTTTAGTTCTCTAGCTCTTGTGTGGTGACATAGGTTATCTTGATAGTGACTAGTATTGTGGTAGGTGGCTTGCCGACCCTTGTAGTGCTAGTGCAAACTTGCTTTTCGCCGTGTTTTATTCTAACAAGTTTGCTTAGTGTTGTTGTAGAATTTTTTTAATAGGCTATTCACCCCCCTCTAGCCATATCTAGACCTTTCAGTCATCCACTCATCCCCTCCCTCTGCAATCCCATGGCAGTGCCCCCAACGCTGTTGGCATAGCGACGCCTGCCCCCACGCCACCTCTGGCCCAAGCGATGTCAGCGCCTGCCCCCACGCTTGCCCGGATGGTAGCGACGTTCACACCCCCCTCTATGTCACGACACCCCCCACGTCAGCGCCATTCCCATTACGGGGAGTAGCGAGAGCCATGACGGGTTCCGCACAAACGGGTAGGTGAGGATGAGGTGGAGCGCCGCGTGGTAGCAGAATATTGTTTTATAAAATGTATGTTAACTCAGCTTGGGCATATTTTCACCGAAAACCGAATTGAACCGAACCGAAATGTCGGTTTTTGGTTTTTCGGTTCGGTTTTGGTTGCCAATTCTGTACTCTTCGGTGTTTCGCTTCGGCTTTGGTTTCTATTCCAAACCGAACGAAAAACCGAGGAACCGAACTCAGGTTGCAAAGCCACCAGCCCATCAGTCATCTAGTAAGCCGGCCCACCACTCCACCATCCCTCTCCTCTCCTCTCACTCGTCGCACAGCCTGACAGCCCACAGCCCAGCGCCCAAGCCCCCTCCCTTGTCTCTCTCTCTCCAAGTCCCCATCTGACCATCCGCTCCTAACCCTAACCCAGCCACCGGCCGATCGGAGGAGGCGGCGCGGCGGCGGCGTGGCGCACCATGGTGGCCCGCACGGCCGCACCCAACTGGCCAGCATCGTCGGCGGCGTGTCATGGCGGATCGGAGGAGGCGGTGGTGGATCGGAGGCAGCGGCGAATCGGAGGCGACGACAAATCGGCGGCGGCGTGGCGTGGTGCGGCGCGATGCGGCGTGGCGTGAGGTGGACGTGGAGGCGCATCCGCGCGGCGGCGCAGGGCAGCGCCGGTGGCAGCAATTGAATCAGAGGAGCCGAGCAGCCGCGCCGCTGGTGCTTGTGCTGTGCTGTTCTGCCATCGGTTTATTCGGGTTAAACCAAAAAACCGAACTAAAAAACCAAAACCGAAATTGTCGGTTTCTCGCTTTTTTACAAACTGATCGGTGTTCATTTCCTAGAAACTGAAGTTGTAGGAAACCGAACAAACCGAACCGAACCGACGGTTTAAACCGAACACCCAAGGTGAATGTTAACATAGTTTTTCTTGACAAAATGATTTTAAATGAAAAAATTGTTAACCATAAAGTTGTGTAACTTTTTGGGATCTACGACTTTTGGTTTGGTAGTTTCTCGGTCTGAGGTTGTGCGAAGTTACAAGTTTTCACAAGAGATTAGGATCCCTGGCCTCACCTTCCCACCTTCCGAG